>JAQJVL010000165.1:134855-184855 GCA_035578905.1 Stictocephala bisonia | reverse complement strand
ATAAAAATACTTTCCCTTAAGGTCGGTTGGAGAAAGTTGCCCGATATAAAAGAGTACCTATTTGGCACAGGTTCTTGTTTGGTGTAACACTGCCTCTTGCCTTACCACTTTAGTAGTTTAAACAATTTTTCATTTTGAAATCTTATAGAAGTGTAGAAACCATTGCTTATCTTGATAACCGCCTGTAAATTGTTATGATTATACACGGTACTGTTGTACATGCATGTTAAGTTTTTGCATTAATTATTGTTGAAATGTAGTACAGTTTTTCATGTACACATAAAAAAGACTCATAGCAAAAATTTTTTGTTAAAGCTGAAATACATTAGCGTCATCAAACTCCATTCCTAGATCTATCTCATGATGATATCTTGTCGTTACAATATTATATTGAAGAATTTGTTGATATTTAAAAATCATTTAACATTACAGCACTTAATTGTTTCTTGTAATTTCCACTTACTTATTACGTAGAATTAGCAATTAAACTCTCACTTTAGTAGAGAAGAATTAAATCTAGCCTCAAAGAGGCATTCCGGCTTAAACTGGAATCAGAGAAGGGATCGCCTCGCCGGTTACGCAATGTCTGCTGTAGAGAGAGAATCCAATTTAGGCGCAGATTGCGAACGGATTCCTCCTGTCCTCTGTCCTGGAGAATGCGACCTTTCCTCCAGCCCTGGCTGGAATGGCGTTAAATGTCCACACCAAAGTAGACGTGTTAACTGATTAGTTTTTGGAATACTTTTGTTAGAAACATTCAAGAAGTATTTCATGGAAACACTTAAACCTTTTAGATTTGTATTCCTAATAGACTATTTAATGTTGGAATGCGTACTATAAAAATATAGTTTTGTGAATATTTATATTTAAACTTTATACCGTCACAATTTACTGATTATGTTAAAATAATTCTATTTAAAAATTGTAACATATCGAAATATTTAATGGCCCTGCCCTTAAAACGAAGATGGCAGAATATTTCAGAAACCAACTAATTTTTAAAAATATTTGGAGTCATGGGTCAGATTAAGGTTTACTTAAGGATTTAAAGAAGGAATATGGACAAGGTGGTGTTGGCCCTTCTAGCTTAAAACCAAAAATTTTACAATATTTATTAACCATTTAACTATTTTTTATGTTCTAGTCATGCGATAAATTAAAGATTACTTATTAAAACCCCGAATGTTAGGAAATATACAGACCGGGGGCCTACTGGCCCAAACATTCAAAAGGGGTAAATATTTTAGAAAACGTTTACTTTTTTAAAAACATTCAAGTAATGCGTCAAATTAATAAATAATAGCGTCTCCATTTGAAGCGTTTTTCAACATACAGTTGTTTTAAACAAAAACTCAAGTCATACAAAAAAATTACATGTATATTGCCAAGTACTAGGCTAAAATCACAAAACAAAATATATTTTTCAGAACTTTTAAAATAATCATATTCCAAATGTAGCTTAAGTTTATTTTTAAAAGATACATAACTGAATTCCGTTGTAAATCTGGGGAGCAAAGTAAGAAAAAGCATTCCTTCCCACCTCGAGTCTGACTTTGGGTACCTCTAGCATGCTGTCCTGGCGCGTGCGACGTTCTCTAACCTCTGAACGAGCCCGCAGCATGTTCCTCAAATAAGTGGGTGTGCCAGATAGTAGAATCTTGTGGGCTAAACAAGCTACTTCCAAACTAAATATATGCTTTATTGGAAGTGTTTTTGCTTTTTCTTGAGCTTGACTGACATGGTCATATTTCCTTAGACTATACACAAACCTAATGGCTGAGTTTTGCTGTCTTTGGAGTGAGACAGTGTTGTCAAGGGATAAACTACTTCCGAAGACTGGAAGCGCATACAACATTGCAGCCTTGGTTGCTCTTGGAGCAACCCCCTAAGCCTAAATAAAACTCTCAATCTGCACATTGTGCTGCGGGTCACATTTCTAACATGAAAGGAAAAAGTTAATTGTGTGTCTACTGTTACGCATAGAATCTTTACAGTCTCGGATACCGTCAAAGGTTCCCCACCCAAAGACACATACAGCGAATCATCCTTCATGGTATTCTTTACTTTAGGATGTTTGAAATGAACAATAAAGCATTTATTAGAATTTAATTTGACCCAAACCTTGACTTCCAACAGTTCCGCATTCATTTGCTGAACACCCAAGGCTACATTGGAAGGATGGTATGATAATACCAGCTGAGTATCGTCTGCATATGATTTCAGAGAACAATGAGTTAGTACAGATTCAAGATCTGCTGTGTATAGAAGAAACATAATGGGGCCCAGACAGCTACCCTGAGACTCTATTTCTCGGATGTCACATCCGAGAAATGCTTATTTACTTTAGTGACCTGAGTTCTCCCATACAAGTACGAATCAAACCACATCACCGTATTACTACCAAATCCATAATAGTTCATCTTAACAAGAAACATTTCAAATTTGACATATTCGAATGCATAGACGCCATTGTCCTTAGATAATAACAATTTGTCATTTAGAATCAGTAAAACTGATGTGGTGCTGAAGCCCTTTCTGAATCCTGACTGGCTGTCAGGCAAGATGTTGTTACAGTCCAAGAAGGAAACCAACTGATTACAAACAACCCCCTCCAATATTTTGGACATAGCTGGCAATATGGAGATGGGCCTTAAATCAGACAAACAAGAACTATCAATCTTTAGCAGGGATATAACAAGGCTCTTTTTCCAGACAGGGGAAATGACCACTGAAGAGAGAAAAATTGATTATATGGGTGATGGCGCTGATGCAGAATGGACTAACAGTTCTTATCATTTGGATAGAAATTCCATCCGACCCAAAGACAGTTGTTGAAATCCTATTTATTAGATCCTTCACCTCGCTCTCACTCACTGTACAAAACTGAAAACTCGTTTTTATTCTGTCACTTGTATTTTTGTAAAAGGCAAGCCTATCTACTTTGTGTCCATTACCCATAGCAGCAAAGTAGCGATTTATATCATCGGGTATCAAATGTTGCATTCCAAACTCGCTAAAATTATTACCGGTTACCTCGCCAGCACGCAATGTTGCCCAGAAAGATTTGGAATCCTTACAATTCAGCCTTTCCGCAAAATAATATTTCTTAGCTTTTCGAATCGCATAGTTGAGGTTATTCCGTGCCTTGCAATATGCTTCTTTGGCGAGTATAATTTTACTGGAAGTAAAGCACTTTTTTAAACTTATCTTTGATCTGTGTCAGGTTTTTTATTTCATAGTTCCGCCAAGGTGCCCTCTTTTTACTTACCCGCTTGGTAACAAGCGGCGTACACAGATCAAAAACTCGCAAAATATTAGTAGCTAATATTTATACCGCCTCATCCACCCCATTATGAAGTTTTATTCTGTCCCAGTCAACCACACAGAGCTCCGATGTAAACCTGTCGAGATCTAACTTAGAGCAATCCCTGAAAGTAACAAATTTCTCCTTGACTCTCTTGCTGACTTTACAGGGACAGACACAGAACACAAGTTTGTTGTCCGTGATGCGCCTGCCTCGTCAGTCAAAGATACCAGATTTGTCGATCACACCAACATTTATGCTACTCAAAGATTTGCTCACGATAATATGGTCAATCAGCGCCTTCGATTTGTCCGTCACGCGGGTCGGTTATTTCATGGGCTGAACAAAGTTTAAAGATTAAAGATTAAAGATTCTAAGAGGTTTGTGAGGAATTTGAACTCGGGTTTGGTGCACTCAGAAAGATAAATATTTGTGTCTCCAACCAACACCTCATCAACCTCAGAAAGCATATCAATAAAAAGTGTATGGAAAAGGCTAATAAAACATGAACAAGCAACGTTGTGGGATTTATAAACCACACAAATACATAAGCACAAACCATGTGCTCTCCCAACACAACAAACATATTCTAAACGATTGTCTATACTGTCAAATTAGATACGCTTCACATCAAATTTTCTTTTGAAATAATGAGCAAAACCCCCACCAGTCAAAGGGGCTCCATCTCCACTTGTTCTATCACCACGTAAGAGAGAATACCCTTTCAAACTGTACTGAAAGGGTTCATGTTACATGTTGAATGTTCAAAATTCTGAACATTCAACATGTAACATTCAAAGTCTTCAGCTACAGCACCAAGGTCGCTAAATCCGGTGTTAAGCGAGCGAAAATTGACATGACGTAATCTGGTAAAGGAGGCAATGCCATGACGCCGTTTCCCGACAGTTTGGCAGTTGTGGATGTAGAGTTTTTTGGGATGGAGGACGATGGAAGAAACATAGACTGCTCAACCGGCATGGAAACGATAAACATTGCCTTTTGTACCTGTTGAAAGATGAACCTGCCTAGAAGGCGATATCCTGTTCAGCCCAAGTGACGACTGTCACAGGCTAGGTGATGTTTTTTAACACATTGATTTGCTATGGCAAACTCAACTCCGAAGTTATTGCACATGATGTAGAATTGGTCATTGAAGAGTGCAAGTTATGCATCCGTTATATCCCTTCGGTGCAATACGTCACTTAAGATGAATTTTGACTTAGGAAAGAGGCCTTGTTGCACACAAGTCAGCTTGCTATGTGGGGTTTGTTTCTTCCCCCAGCCCCCATTATACCACGCACCACCATAATATCCATTAATTAGATTGTTAGTTCCAACATGGATATATATTTTGGTTGTGCAGACTCACATTTCAAAATATTTTGCTTTATATCCATTATTTTTGCCCCAGGATGCATATCAACAATAGCGCCGTTCTTGGCGCAGAGGCTACCAGAATACCTCAACAGGGAGTCCCCAATCACTAAAACATTTTTAGAAAGACAACCATCAACGGCATTCCGCAATTGGAACATAAGAAGAGAGAGAAAGCGAGAAAGGTAGTCGCACTGCCTCAAAATCCTTAGGAGACGAATATTTTAACGGTAATCTGTTAAATCATTACTGAAAATTTTTAACTTTTTCTTAAATTTTTGTTTGGAGAACATATTTAAGCTTCTTGTGAAGAATTATAATATTTACCTAATTGCGGCATCAAAGGCTTAGCAATCCAAATATAAAGGTTGAAAAATATGTTCTATGATAACGGAGTTTATGGAGAGGAGCCAAGTTTCAACATAAAAGTTGCAATATAAAATATAGAACAGGCCCTGTCTAGCTGAAATTATTTTCATAGTAGATGAATAATTAAGAAACAAGAATTTTATATATATATATATATATTTTTTTTTCTAGACTGGGAAGTAATAAAAATGAGGAAAACAGAAAACTTTTTTTTATTTTATTTTATTTTTTTTTATTTTAGAAATATAGCGTTGTGTGTACTCAACTTATTCGTTCTGATCACGAATATGGCAAGAGATTTGCAATCGAAATATTACTTAGAAATGTCCAGTTTCAGTAAGGTTATGTTTTGAAAGGACCTAGGTTGGGTATTTTTAGGTTAGGTTTTGTAGGTTTGGTTAGTTAGATTAGGTTTTGAGAGTTTAGGCTGGTCTTTTAGATTCGTGTTTGATAACGTAACCTATAAAAACCTAACTTAGCATAACCTAATCAAACCTGACATAACCTAACCAAACCTACCATTACCTAACTAAACCAAACCTAACATAACCTATCAATACCTGACCTAGGCATATCCTATTGAAACATAACCTTACTGAAACTGGACATTTCTTGCGCCATCATGATTGGTAATAGTTCGATTGCAAATCTCTTGTCATATTCGTAGTCAGGAAAAAATTCCGCACCATTTTAAAACCCAAAACGCTATATTAGAAACAAAAATATGTTTCCAATTTTCTTCATTTTCGTAGTTTTCTCGATTTTCCACTGATCATATTCTTGTTTCTTATTTTTATATTTACAAGAAACAAGAAAACAGTTAAAAAAACAGGCAAGGTCTCTGTTCTGTACAAGTATCACTAGGGTAAGAGCAGTTACTTCTCCAATTCGCCGTGCGGAAGGCTGAGAGAGCCAGCACCGTTTTAAGTGCCTCTCCTTATTCCCCTCAAAATCGTCAAGAATGAACGTGGTAATTATTACTGAATATTTATAGAGACTTACATTAGTTGTAATATATTTGGCGTTTATTGTGACAGTTATCTCTGTGATTATTTTAATAACTAAATAATAATAACAATTGATGGTAAACTTTACCTCTTTTGTTCCGCCACCAATCTTCAGTTTTTTCTGACACTACCGGTTTCGGAGACTAATCTCCATCTTCAGGTGTCCATCACTGTCACTACACACTAAACCATTCATGGTGGTGGTTTAGTGTGTAGTGACAGTGATGGACACCTGAAGATGGAGATTAGTCTCCGAAACCGGTAGTGTCAGAAAAAACTGAAGATTGGTGGCGGAACAAAAGAGGTAAAGTTTACCATCAATTGTTAATATTAACCAATCAGGATAAAATACCGATAGAATAATCATGGATAAATAATAATGTTTCGTTACTTATTCTTTAATATTATACACCAATCATCTGTATTTTTATGTATGTTTTCTAATATAACATAAATGGTTTTGGTAATTTGCAAGAAAAATCATGTTTCTGAATTAAATTTGCAAAATGTATGGATTCTGACATTGAAATATCGTTCTGATTGGCACCAAACAGCTCTACGGGAAGTAAATCATTTCGCCAAGGGGCAGACTGTTCTCAGCACGGGTTGGTTTTAGCTCAGCCTTGAAACAACTGAAGTTGGTTATATTTATATTAGCTTCCAGAACTTCTCCATCAGTAGCCTGTTTCTAAATTGCTCAAAATATTAATAGTACTGTAAAATTGTGATAAAGTCCTGACCAAAGGCCTTGTTTTTAGCTTATTATCTTATTTATTAAATTGTAACGTATTTAACAATGTAACTCGCACTTAAACTTCAAAAATCAAACATAATGTGTTGCTTGCTATTTTTTAAACTTCAAAAAGTAAGTTATGCATAATTATTTTTGTGATTTAATTAAATACATATTAATTACTTCATCATAAAATAACGTAAAAGGCAGTTTATATAAGAGCATATTTTAGGTCGAACAACTGTATTGTAGAATGTATTTCTAGTTAATATGATGTTGTATTTTATATTCTGTTACAGTCTACATTTATAAATCTCTTTTTGAAATGAAACTAATTAAATTCTTGTTTCCATTGAAATGAATTATTACATAGATTACAAAGAATGTAATAATTAGTAAGATAAAGATGTTTAAAGTGAATTCAAATTATAACATAAATAACGTTTTTTGTGACCGTAACTTAAATAAATGTTTATTTAATATCTAAATAAGCAGCATTGTCATATTTTTCTGCATAGGCTGAGCTGTGCCAATATTGATCAGACATTATCACTAATTTGAATGTTATTATAAACACTCTACTAAAAATATGTACACCTGTAAAAGGCATGGTTGATTGTAAGTAATGCCTTTAGTTACAAGATTTTAACCTTAGTTATTAACCTTACTTATTAACTAAAATTAATATAATTTAGCAAATGAAGCCGCTTAAAATTAATATAAGTAGACTGCTGATTTTTTTCAATTGCACTATTGTAACTATTGTTTTGAATATTTCTATATGTTTAATTTTCAAATAGGTGACGTCTTTTAGAAATATGCCAAATAAATAAACAATCCCTGCTCGTACAAACAAATATTGTATGTTTTCATGTAGAGAAAACTAAGCATGGTTTTTAAAGTAAATAACCAAATAAAAATCCCACATTTATTTTCTTTAAACTTACAATATTTTGTGTAATTAATCTGATTTGTATTTGAACATATTTTTGTGTAGCTAAACAACGATATTTTTGATCATGGTCGTATTTTTTGTTTAAGGTATTAATTTTATTTACTTTGTAATTATATAAAAATCTTTCTTGATTACTTCATAAATAGGGAGGTTGACTATTCTCTAGAGCTTAGATCTTAACCGATTGTTGCTGTTTACTATCAGCCTGAACTGGTTTTTAAAAACTGAACGTTCGATTGTATTTATAATTAACTTAACAATTTGTTGACAGAAATAATTAAGTGTGAAAATTGTTTAGTTAAGAATCACCTATATGTAGTCTTGAAAACACTAAATTGCTTAAAGACATGCCGTAAGTGTGACACATTTTTAATTAGAGCTGTGGCATTATTCCAATATTAAAAGGCTGTAAAATGGTAAAATACGAGATTTCCTACGATTTTTTGTTAATTGGGTTACGTAAATTACATATTGTTTTATATAGGTTACTAAAAACATTATATATATATATATATATATATATATATATATATATATATATATATATATATATATATATATATATATATATATAATGTTTTTAGTGTAATTTAATGTAATTGATATATATATATATATATATATATATATATATATCAATTACATTTCTGCTTCTATTCTTTCAGGTATCTTTTGGAATTACGTCAAGAAATAACAAGACCATACATGCAATTATGAAAGTCTTTTTATCACGATTGCTAAAAAATTATCTGGAACAATAATAGCTATCTTTATCTTTCTTTTTAAATTCCTGTTAATAAGTAATAATATTTTAAACTAGAAGAAAATTCTCGCTTATCCGATAAAGAAACAAATAAAAGTGAGCACAATTTTTTAGGAGATAACAATGTAGCGGTGAAATCAGGTTCTCGAGGGAGCGATATTTTACACGCCTTTGTTGGTTATTGCTGTTATTACACAAAACAGCCATCAGGAGTCCTAGCTCAAATCTGATGGTGTTTCTCGTTTTAGTTAGGTTAGTTTTGTCACGGTGGTACGTTGTGGGTATGAGGTTAGTTTTGTCACGGTGGTACGTTGTGGGTATGAGGAGTAACATGGAACCAACGTAGGTTAGTTTTGTCACGGTGGTACGTTGTGGGTATGAGGAGTAACATGGAACCAACGTAGGTTAGTTTTGTCACGGTGGTACGTTGTGGGTATGAGGAGCAACATAGAACCAACGTAGGTTAGTTTTGTCACGGACGTTGTGGGTATGAGGAGTAACATGGAACCAACGTAGGTTAGTTTTGTCACGGTGGTACGTTGTGGGTATGAGGAGTAACATAGAACCAACGTAGGTTAGTTTTGTCACGGTGGTACGTTGTGGGTATGAGGAGTAACATAGAACCAACGTAGGTTAGTTTTGTCACGGTGGTACGTTATGGGTATGAGGAGTAACATGGAACCAACGTAGGTTAGTTTTGTCACGGTGGTACGTTGTGGGTATGAGGTTAGTTTTGTCACGGTGGTACGTTGTGGGTATGAGGGGTTACATGGAACCAACGTAGGTTAGTTTTGTCACGGTGGTACGTTGTGGGTATGAGGAGTTACATAGAACCAACGTAGGTTAGTTTTGTCACGGTGGTACGTTGTGGGTATGAGGAGTAACATAGAACCAACGTAGGTTAGTTTTGTCACGGTGGTACGTTGTGGGTATGAGGAGTAACATAGAACCAACGTAGGTTAGTTTTGTCACGGTGGTACGTTGTGGGTATGAGGAGTAACATGGAACCAACGTAGGTTAGTTTTGTCACGGTGGTACGTTGTGAGTATGAGGTTAGTTTTGTCACGGTGGTACGTTGTGGGTATGAGGAGTTACATGGAACCAACGTAGGTTAGTTTTGTCACGGTGGTACGTTGTGGGTATGAGGAGTTACATAGAACCAACGTAGGTTAGTTTTGTCACGGTGGTACGTTGTGGGTATGAGGAGTAACATGGAACCAACGTAGGTTAGTTTTGTCACGGTGGTACGTTGTGGGTATTAGGATTAACATAGAACCAACGTAGGTTAGTTTTGTCACGGTGGTACGTTGTAGGTATGAGGAGTAACATGGAACCAACGTAGGTTAGTTTTGTCACGGTGGTACGTTGTAGGTATGAGGAGTACCATGGAACCAACTTATTTTTATTAAAAGTTTCACAAACTTCTCATTATTATCTATAAAGTGGCAGAAAACGATCACTGTATTACGTGAAATTATCAAATACACTGTTAATGCATATGATTGAAGGTAAACAACGTTGAGTCATGAGTTACACAACGTTGTCTCCAGGAAACAATACATAGCAATAAAAATGATCAGACGACAATGAAGTCGTCAATTACAGTGTGATCCGTGCGGCAATGACGACATGAGTCACACAACATTGTATTCTGCGTAACTGAATGAGCTGGCGACAATGAAGTCATCAATAACAGTGTGTCTTGTGTGGTAATGACGACATGAATTGCACAACATTTTCTCCAGGCGACAACACACAACGCTAAGAATGAACCTGGAAACAATATAGTCATCAATTACAGTGAACTTGTGTGGTAATGACGACACAAGATACACAACATTGTCTCCAGGCGACAATACATAACGCTAAGAATGAAGCTGGTGACACTATAGTCATCAATAACAGTGTACTTGTGTGGTAACGACGACATGAGTTACACAACATTGTTTCCAGGTGACAGTACACAACGCTAAGAATGAAGCTGCTGACAATATAGTCATCAATAACAGTGTGACTTGTGTGGTAACGACGACATGAGTTACACAACATTGTTTCCAGGTGACAGTACACAACGCTAAGAATGAAGCTGCTGACAATATAGTCATCAATAACAGTGTGACTTGTGTGGTAACGACGACATGAGTTACACAACATTGTCTCCAGGCGACAGTACATAACGCTAAGAATGAAGCTGCTGACAATATAGTCATCAATAACAGTGTGACTTGTGTGGTAACGACGACATGAGTTACACAACATTGTCTCCAGGTGACAGTACACAACGCTAAGAATGAAGCTGCTGACAATATAGTCATCAATAACAGTGTGACTTGTGTGGTAACGACGACATGAGTTACACAACATTGTCTCCAGGCGACAGTACATAACGCTAAGAATAAAACTGGATACAATATAGTCATCAATAACAGTGTGACTTGTGTGGTAACGACGACATGAGTTACACAACATTGTTTCCAGGTGACAGTACACAACGCTAAGAATGAAGCTGCTGACAATATAGTCATCAATAACAGTGTGACTTGTGTGGTAACGACGACATGAGTTACACAACATTGTCTCCAGGCGACAGTACATAACGCTAAGAATGAAGCTGCTGACAATATAGTCATTAATAACAGTGTGACTTGTGTGGTAACGACGACATGAGTTGCACAACATTGTCTCCAGGCGACAGTACATAACGCTAAGAATGAAGCTGGAGACAATATAGTCATCAATAACAGTGTGACTTGTGTGGTAACGACGACATGAGTTACACAACATTGTCTCCAGGTGACAGTACATAACGCTAAGAATGAAGCTGGAGACAATATAGTCATCAATTACAGTGTACTTGTTTGGTGATGAAGACATGAGTTACACAACATTGTCTCCAGGCGACAATACATAACGCTAAGAATGAAGCTGGTGACACTATAGTCATCAATTACAGTGTACTTGTTTGGTAATGACACATGAGTTACACAACATTGTCTCCAGGCGACAGTACATAACGCTAAGAATGAAGCTGGAGACAATATAGTCATCAATAACAGTGTGACTTGTGTGGTAACGACGACATGAGTTACACAACATTGTCTCCAGGTGACAGTATATAAAGCTAAGAATGAAGCTGCTGAAAATATAGTCATTAATAACAGTGTGACTTGTGTGGTAACGACGACATGAGTTACACAACATTGTCTCCAGGTGACAGTATATAAAGCTAAGAATGAAGCTGGTGACAATATAGTCATTAATAACAGTGTGACTTGTGTGGTAACGACGACATGAGTTACACAACATTGTCTCCAGGTGACAATATATAAAGCTAAGAATGAAGCTGGTGACAATATAGTCATTAATAACAGTGTGACTTGTGTGGTAACGACGACATGAGTTACACAACATTGTCTCCAGGTGACAGTATATAAAGCTAAGAATGAAGCTGCTGAAAATATAGTCATTAATAACAGTGTGACTTGTGTGGTAACGACGACATGAGTTACACAACATTGTCTCCAGGTGACAGTATATAAAGCTAAGAATGAAGCTGCTGAAAATATAGTCATTAATAACAGTGTGACTTGTGTGGTAACGACGACATGAGTTACACAACATTGTCTCCAGGTGACAATATATAAAGCTAAGAATGAAGCTGCTGACAATATAGTCATTAATAACAGTGTGACTTGTGTGGTAACGACGACATGAGTTACACAACATTGTCTCCAGGTGACTATATATAAAGCTAAGAATGAAGCTGCTGACAATATAGTCATCAATAACAGTGTGACTTGTGTGGTAACGACGACATGAGTTACACAACATTGTCTCCAGGTGACAATATATAAAGCTAAGAATGAAGCTGCTGACAATATAGTCATCAATAACAGTGTGACTTGTGTGGTAACGACGACATGAGTTACACAACATTGTCTCCAGGTGACAATATATAAAGCTAAGAATGAAGCTGCTGACAATATAGTCATCAATAACAGTGTGACTTGTGTGGTAACGACGACATGAGTTACACAACATTGTCTCCAGGTTACAGTACATAACGCTAAGAATAAAACTGGATACAATATAGTCATCAATAACAGTGTGACTTGTGTGGTAACGACGACATGAGTTACACAACATTGTTTCCAGGCGACAGTACATAACGCTAAGAATAAAACTGGATACAATATAGTCATCAATAACAGTGTGACTTGTGTGGTAACGACGACATGAGTTACACAACATTGTTTCCAGGTGACAGTACATAACGCTAAGAATAAAACTGGATACAATATAGTCATCAATAACAGTGTGACTTGTGTGGTAACGATGACATGAGTTACACAACATTGTCTCCAGGTGACAGTACATAACGCTAAGAATAAAACTGGATACAATATAGTCATCAATAACAGTGTGACTTGTGTGGTAACAATGACATGAGTTACACAACATTGTCTCCAGGTGACAGTACATAACGCTAAGAATAAAACTGGTGACAATATAGTCATCAATAACAGTGTGACTTGTGTGGTAACGATGACATGAGTTACACAACATTGTCTCCAGGTGACAGTACATAACGCTAAGAATGAAGCTGGAGACAATATAGTCATCAATAACAGTGTGACTTGTGTGGTAACGACGACATGAGTTACACAACATTGTCTCCAGGTGACAATATATAAAGCTAAGAATGAAGCTGCTGACAATATAGTCATCAATAACAGTGTGACTTGTGTGGTAACGACGACATGAGTTACACAACATTGTCTCCAGGTGACAGTACATAACGCTAAGAATAAAACTGGATACAATATAGTCATCAATAACAGTGTGACTTGTGTGGTAACGATGACATGAGTTACACAACATTGTCTCCAGGCGACAATACATAACACTAAGAATGAGGCTACGACAAGAATAGAGGCTGACATGATGAATTGCAGCAAATTATCATATGATTGTTGTAGTTTATTTTAAAACACTTTAATGCAAAACAATGTTTTGTGTGTATTCATTGTTTCAGCGTTAATAGTGTAATTGTCTACAGTTGTAGTCAGTGATAGTGTAGGGGATAAACTTATTCTTTTAAATCTTATGCTTAAATGGTATTTAAAAGTGAACGTGTTTAATTGGCCTTATAAATATATTGGGTTTGTTATCTATTCATAACATAGAAGTTTTTGTTGGCCAGACAGTGTAAGTGTTTGTCATTAAAGTGCATTTCCTTTTCCAGGACGAGTCTCGAGTGTTAAGTGGCAAGACGGGGGAGAAGAAGCGGTGGATCCACGACCCAAACAGTGAGTCATCACACGAGTATTCACTTTTATATAGTCCATATTTTCTCTAACATTTACAAATTAATGTTTTACGATATAAGATTTCGAAATTGAAAGTTTTACAACCTCGTGTATGTTAAATACGAACATGGAAAATGTGAACGAATGAATGAGAATGTGGAATTAAAAAAAAAAAAAAAAAAAAAAAACGAATGTGTGTAAAACTACTATATGTTTCCGCCAATTTAATTGTGTACATGCAATATTTTAGTTTAAGCGTTAAAAAAATTCAGTAAAATTGTTAACATTTTTAATATTTTCACTAATCTAGAACTTATTATTTATAAATTCATCTGCCCAATTTATAGGGCTTAGTTTGTTTTTTTAACCTAACATTTCTTGCTACAATCGTTCCCAATCTCTTTTTCAAAAAAAAGCTTCGAAATCTTCATACATGAAAACAAGTTTCTACCTATGTTAGTTCTTTGCTTACCAGCTAATAGCCACTGTGTTTTTGGCAACGAAAAAGATCAAATTTACCCTTAAAACGTTTTAATATAAAAGGTTGTTTAAAAATTAATCCGCTTGACCATTTAAAAAACACACCCATTTAATATATTTAAATAACATAAAAATAATCTATATTAAACAAAAAATAAATAATACATTTTTAATGTTTAGTTTTTTTATATTTAAAGGAGAGACCGATACTACTAATTTTTACTATTAATTTTTTAAATCCAAGGATGATTTAAAAAATTAATAGTAAAACAAGCAGTGTTCGTACGACAATCGTACTGACTTGTTTTAGTAATTCGTTACATTGATCATTGGCTTTCTGTACTGTAAACGTTTTTAAAATTGACACAGTTCTATAAAATAAAAATGCTTGAAAACGTAATAATGGCAGCACAATCTTAAAATCGTTTTAATGATATATTTTTAATGCAGAAAAAGAACTATAGCGAGTTAAAATACTTTTTAAGTTACATAAATAATTCACTTACTCGGTGAATATAAGATGTATTAATCAACATAATTACCCAATCCTTTTAATAATATAACATAGCACAGTATCAGTTCCTGAAGAAGAAATAAAAAGTTGGTATGTTCTAACTTGAAGAGTTTTACACTTGATAAAAACGTACTTAAGTTAAAACATAAGCATGAAGTCATAAGTAGGCGTATATGTTAGGACTATTAGGGACATCATTACATTTTAGCAATACGAATAACAGATTATTGCTCCACGAACAAAACTACCAAGTTTTAAAATTCCAACAAAGTTTGATAAGATATAGCAAATATTTGTATCTTTCTGCCGTACAGTATACTGTAATACGTTTTTGTTGTATTTGTTACATTATATTGTTGTAAATATTTTCGTTCTAAAAATGAACTATTTTTGTTCATTAAAAAAAAAAAAATAGTCATACGAAAACATAAAGTAATTTGAAATTATATTCACAGATTTGGTGCATGTGTTTGTGTAGATGTAGTTTCTATGTTGAGTTATTCAGTGAAGTTATCAATATTTCATCTTCCTCACTCAAAACGTTTTTATTTCGATTTTTTTTCGCAAACATTGTAGGCCTTCTAATGCTTAGTTGCTTATTATTATTAAAATCTGCCCAAAAGCATACTTTTTAGTTGTTACATCAATATTGTCAACGTTGTCATTGTGCCATGCCATTGTTTACGTGTACCACAATCCCGTACAGAATCCATCACGGCTTGAATCATCCTCGTCGCTGATTGGCCCATTCTTTGTCCCTGATTGATGACGTCATCCATTGTGGCGTCTCGTATCGCAGATTTATCCGATGCCATTTTTTCACGCCTGTAAACCGCCGGGCTTTGTCCTGAGTCAGCTACAGTATCTGGTGATAATCGAAGCTTTTCTACCTTTCTGAAACTAATTAATTACTAAATAACATGACGTAATTAATTAACACATATAAACATATAAGCAATGTTAAAATAAAATTAACTATTACCTCAAATTTATATATTTGTTTTTATTTATTTTTTGTTCCCATGCCAAACTCATTTCGTATTTTTATACAATACCTATGACCCTCTAAACCATAAAAATATCGACAGATTATTAACATATGCACAACAAGGACAATACGTATATAAATAACAATGGAAAGTGGACGAAATATTATTACCTAGTAGTAACAAGAATGTATATTATATATAACAATAAATAAAAATTGTAAAGGACAATAACATGACTACTTATATTAATTATACTAAAAATACAAAATACTTACTGAAAAATAATATATAGTACAGCATTGTTATTTTCAGTTACTATTAGGTGTTATTTCAATACTATAAGTTCGTGATATAATTGTAATTTCATGTCATAAGTAAAAATTAGTTTCTCTAATGTCTTAGCTTCGTATATATTTATTTGTTGATTATACTTACGAAATGTATCTGATAAAATTAACTCTTATCATTTTTATTTCCCGCTAATAACATTTTCAACTTATATAAGTGTATAAATATAGATATATTATAAAACATGGAAGGTAGGCTATGTGTTGTCTTTCAAATATGATGAACGTATTTCAGTAACCTAGCCCCCTGGCATGCTGCAAAGAGTTTTGGTGATTGAGATGAAGGTTTGTGAGTTGATTGGCTGATGATTTGACATCATCATCATCATCATAATCATCACTATAGGCACTTGAAGTATTATTAATTTGTAATACCTTATTCTCTGTGAACTAAAATAACTTGATATTGTAAATATGCATCAATCCCAACAACTCTGTGTGACGTTCAACTGACTACTTAAAACGTTATTTAGTAGAATACATTAGTTGAAATTGATACATAAGACAATAATGTTCCTAAACGGCAGAATATCCCACAGGGTGAGTGGCAACAAAATTAAATGAACGAATCTCTATATTTGATTCTGTTCACGTGGATTCCGGATGGATAAATCTAATTTATTTTTGAAAGCTTCTGTAGAGGTTTCTTTGATGTTTTAGACCTTGGGAAGAACGTTGCTAAATGCAATTTATAGCAAATTTAAAATAGAAAAGTAATGGAAGTTTTACGTGTTTAATCGTAATTATATATTTACGAAGGCAAATAATATTTATTGAAATATTTCTACAAACTATTCCACGAATGTAATTAACTATACACAATAATAATTTGTTTAATCAGACTTCACAAACTATAATTGTAGATTAATAAATCAATTAGTAATGTTCAACCATTTATACTCTTTTTTACAAATTAAACAACAAAAGTAAATACGCAACCAAAAACGAACCATTCAGTCAGTATATAAGTTATTTAAATTTATGTTGCTGTAACATATCATACTTATGTCTCGTTTGAATTATATTTTTAAACATTGCAGCAATAATTATATCTAAAATTAAGATTTGTTGTTTTTAATAAAGCTTGAAGTCTGCCATAGCAAAATTCTCCCCTTGACAGAACTTGAGACTTGCCCGCACCAAATTGCTGTAGCTTAAGGATGAAGGAGACATTGAAGGAGTCACGCTCGGGAGATAAGGCGGACTAATGCCAAAGTGGAGTGCTGAGGCACGACTTGGCTGTTGCTGATAACAGGCTCCTGATAAGCGCCGTCTTGTCTAGACAACAGTAAACACTAGGCATGATTGTTGATGTTCTGTAACGAGTTGCAAATGTTACCTTTTTGCTGTATGTATAGTAAGAGTAGTGAAATGTGCTGTAACCTGGTGCTTACATTTACACGCAGCGGACTAGAATGGTCATACAAACAATATCAAATGTATTCAGATAGCAATGTTGGCTTGTTGAATATTTAAGAAGAAATCAATCAGGTTCAATGGTAATTTATTTATTTTATTTTATTTATTTATTTATTTTTTTTATTAATTATAAGACGCCGATCGTCAAGATATGGGCGAATATGGATTTCGATTGAGTGTGATGAGTGTAGATGAGCGAATGTAGTCATTGTTACAAACTAAGGCCGACTATTCCTTAGAAAGTGTCATTAATTAATAGCCCAATGACAAATGAACAGCCGGTGGTTATCAGCTGATCCTTCTCAAAATGTATTGACTCTGATTGGGATCGAACTGAGAACCTTTAGCACATAAAGCTGGGATTGAACCAACTACGCTACCGACCAATTAATAAGAATAATAATAAAACACAAACGTACGTACTGTATTATGTAAACTGTGTAATATTCCTAAGCCACTAAAACTTTACGTATTTCCTTTATAATTTTTTGTTAGAGCTGAAAATAACGTAATAAATTACTAAGGATCATTTTGATATTACCTAGTCCAGTTCCCATATTCAAACTGATTCTTAATTCCAGCTTATCCCGAAGATAGTAAAGAGGTCCTTTAGTTAAAAGCCGGGAGACACCCGTTGCTTAGTAGTAAGTACTGTAGAACAAGAAAACTCATAACATGTTTTTAAGAAACAAAAATGTACTTTTTAAAGCAACTCTCATTTGGGCCGATACACCTAAATGGAATATTTTGGCGGTAACTAAAAATTTTTAGATGCAAAACCCATAATGTTACCATTGAAATATATATTAGAGGAATTTTTTATTTTGTGAGTAAAATATCAGAATTTTCATTTTTCGATATAAATGAACTATGCCTATGTATTAAAATATTACATATTTGTGTCCAATAAACATTTAATGAGTTTGGCTGTTCTATACGAACAGTAAAATTAACCTGTTCATAACAACAGTAAAATTATGAGTTATTTAAATGGACACTGTGCTTTAATTTGGATTGTTAAAAGTCTTTAATTATCACAAGCAATCGGGGTCTCCAGACTTTTGATTAACCTTGTATATATTAAGCTGTTATTTGATAAAAAAAGTTGCATTTAGTCACATTTTATCTTTATACTGAAATTATAAAACTCAATGTCATGGCTCACTCACTTACTGATACTAAACATTCTTGCACATACCTAAATACGTGCTATTTACATGGGACTTTGGCTCCAACTACAAGGAAAATTCTAATATTGTATTGATACAAATTTTTTTAAATGTCTTTTTTTGTGTAAAATTGGTTTCCATTTATGTCTTATAGCGAAAATGGCTCAAGTGATTTTTTTACATTTTATCTTCAGATTAAGGCTTTCGCCTGTCGAGTTCATGCTTTAAGGTTCGAACCCCTAACTAAGCTAACGGTCGGTACTTCACTCGCCGAACTCAATTCACGCACAGGCCCAAGTGAACTAACGAGTGAAGTTTTTTTAATACAAACATTACTCGTGGAATCATTAAAAAACTTCTTACGTTTAAAATTGACGAATGAGACATCACATTTATGGTTGTTACTGGGCCACAAATTGAATAAAATCCCAATACGGGAGAACGTGGTAAGGAATATGGAAGTGTGAACCCTGACCGGGTGAGGCCTAGTTACATGAATGTTCACTTACGGTGGTGATGCACAGAAAGTGAGTGGAATACACGAGAGCACTCACCCCTAACGTCGGTTCACATCCACAACACCCCCATCTGACACCACAATAACTGATATATGAAGGTGCAGCCCCTGACCGGGCGAGGCCTAGTTACATGAATGTTCACTTACGGTGGTGATGCACAGAAAGTGAGTGGAATACACGAGAGCACTCACCCCTAACGTCGGTTCACATCCACAACACCCCCATCTGACACCACAATAACTGATATATGAAGGTGCAGCCCCTGACCGGGCGAGGCCTAGTTACATGAATGTTCACTTACGATGGTGATGCACAGAAAGTGAGTGGAATACACGAGAGCACTCATCCCCAGCGTCGGTTCGTCCACAACACCCCCATCTGACACCACAATAACTGATATATGGAGGTGCAGCCCCTGACCGGGCGAGGCCTAGTTACATGAATGTTCACTTACTATGGTGATGCACAGAAAGTGAGTGGAATACACGAGAGCACTCATCCCCAGCGTCGGTTCGTCCACAACACCCCCATCTGACACCACAATAACTGATATATGGAGGTGCAGCCCCTGACCGGGCGAGGCCTAGTTACATGAATGTTCACTTACTATGGTGATGCACAGAAAGTGAGTGGAATACACGAGAGCACTCATCCCCAGCGTCGGTTCGTCCACAACACCCCCATCTGACACCACAATAACTGATATATGGAGGTGCAGCCCCTGACCGGGCGAGGCCTAGTTACATGAATGTTCACTTACTATGGTGATGCACAGAAAGTGAGTGGAATACACGAGAGCACTCATCCCCAGCGTCGGTTTGTCCACAACACCCCCATCTGACACCACAATAACTTATATATGGAGGTGCAGCCCTGACCGGGCGAGGCCTAGTTACACGAATGTTCAATTACGATGGTGATGCACAGAAAGTGAATGGAATACACGAGAGCACTCATCCCCAACGTCGATCCACGTCCACAACCCCCCAGCTGACACCAGAATAACTGTATTATGACGTTATCTCCCCACCTCCTCTAATATTTAATATCTACTCCGTTCTGTTCCTAATATTTTCTTTCTACTTCGGTGTTTTTCCAGATTTAATTACTTTCTTCGTTGCCGTCTTCCTTTGTAATAAAAAAGTGCTCGAGTGGATTGAAGCAATAACAAAAGAATTGGATTGAAATGGAATCTTTTAACGAGATAACAACAGTAAAATTATGAGTTATTTAAACGGGCACTGTGCTTTAATTTGGATTGTTAAAAGTCTTTAATTATCACCCACAGATGTTTAAGTAAATTCTAAACCACTAGTTTGAGTGGGTAGTATTTGCTCTTGTCTCAAAAGTCTAATTGACGCACATATCTATCAATTAAATACTAGGCATATAACTCGTGGTTCGGATTATACAGACAAATTTATTCATAATCACTTGTCTTATATATATATGGAACTACGTTAATTAATCTATAAGCCTTGTAGGTGTACGATCAGTAATAATACAAAAACTTGAAATGTAAAAACTGGTCTCTGTACAATTGGTACCAATGTTTATCCAAAATGAGTACAACCGAAGTTGTGACAGACTTAAAGGATAATATGTAACGAGATTCTTACTAAATTACTCCAAGAAATTCCCTAAGGAATCAAACTTGGTTTGCCGTGCTACGATACTTTTCCAACCCAATCCAAGTTCATATTTGAGACGCCTACACAGGGCACAAACACCGTAGAAGGGCGGGCTGCTCCGACGTCATTTGGATTACATTAAACTACTAGTTCTAATACTTAATATCAGCTGTCTCAATATCAACATTCAGATTAGGATACTTTGAGTTTTTTATTTATTTATTTTTTTTTTTTTTGTGAAGCACTGATTTTCATGTATGTACATCGATGGTCTTTATATATCGATTCACAGCCCAAATCACAATTACAATTAATAATTGTGTTATTAAGTAGAAAATTACAAATATCGTTAACATTCCTTTTAATACAGATAAATGCAATCAGAGTATTTAGATTTTCAGTTTAAACCACTTCCAAAAGATGCGAAACAATCAAGCTTGTTTGTCATTTCAAATTAGGCATATGCGTGTTTCCAATATCTGTTCCATACACCAGGTTGCACGGCTCAGCCGATATCGGGATTGCAGCGAACGGCTTTGATGTTTAAACTTAAGACTCCTTCTATCGTTTTTGTTGTTTTTGACTTCATCAGCGTTTACGGTTTTTCTGGTCAAACTACTTATCGGAGACAGACTGAGGCCCATAAAACTTTATTTTATTTATAAAGTAACTAAAGATTGATTACACCGTGCTTGCGCGCGCGCGTGTGTGCGGGTGGGCGGGTGGGTGTGTGTGGGTGGGTGTGGGTGGGTGGGTGTGGGTGAGTGGGTGTGTGCGGGTGTGTGCGTGCGTGGGTGCGTGCGTGCGTGCGTGCGTGCGTGCGTGCGTGCGTGCGTGCGTGACGCTTCAACAGGAATTACATTTATATTTACATTTTGTGCGTGCTCTAGCGTAGATAGCTACTACATCGTTTATAACTGTAGATCTAGTATCAAAATGTAGCATATTATCACAAACTCTTGATCTCTATATTTAATTATCGTGATACAAACATAATTATAGCATTGTTGGAACTAAATGACACGGTTTGCCTAAAGTTAAAAGAACAGAAGAGTGGCTGACAACTCAACATACTTTAAAATTAGGAAAATAGGTGCCTATAAGGTGTCATACATCAAAATAGTTTTGTTGGCAAAAATCATCTATATATAACCCACCCATACACGTACTGTGTGATACTGACTCTCCTGCCCGCCCATACTCGTACAGTGGTAACGACCATTCCACCCACCCATACACGTACTGTATGATACTGACTCTCCTGCCCGCCCATACTCGTACAGTGGTAACGACCACTCCACCCACCCATACACGTACTGTGCGATACTGACTCTCCTTCCCACCCATAATCATACAGTGGAAACGACCATTCCACCCACCCATACACGTACTGTGTGATACTGACTCTCCTGCCCGTCCATACTCGTACAGTGGTAACGACCATTCCCACCCACCATACACGTACTGTGTGATACTGACTCTCCTGCCGGCTATACTCGTTCAAAGGTATGGTGATATTAACCCACCCACCTATATACGTAAGATGGTATTGAACAACCATAGTGATATTTTACAATTATCAAGAGTATGGCTGGGCATTTCCAACTTCCTTTGTTTTAATCATACATATTTCCTTTCTGCAACTTAATGACATTGAATATGTACTGTATAACGTATTTTTATAACTATAAATATATGCAATTTATTTTGACATATTAAATATATTTTCAACATTGAGAAAACATGTGTCGTATTTTCTAATTTGAGTTACGGAAATAAGGAATGTAAAATATCAGCAGCAAACATAGTCAAGTTGTTGCAGACACAAGTGATGGCAACCGTATTCCAGTGATGCAGGCGAACAGGCGTTGTAATGGGAGTTAAAGTTGTGGGTGGGAGGGGAAAGGCGGGGTTGCCATATGTTCACCCCTGAGCTAATGCGCAACTGATAAGTTGTTTAATTAGTGGAACTTTGAAACAATTTGGCACATCATACGTTGTCTAATGATCGACTCTCTTAATGTAATGTAAATGTCCCTTGTGTTCATTTATATTTACTGACAAAAAGTGAAAGTCAAGAATGGGCTAGTTATAAATTAGCTTGCTTGAACATGAATTCTAGAAATAAACACTAAGGTAACGGGAGAGGTCGCCATCTTGTATATATATTTCCTGTAAGATCAATGTTACACGGATAAGGCGATATTTTTTTTCGACAATATTAATTTTTATGCGTCCTATTGTAGGTATTACAAGAGCATTAAATGCCAGCGTGTTTTATTTTTTCATTGTAATATTTGTGATACACGTACAGAACTAAAAATTGTTATAATTTCTAAAATTAATTAGATACACAGTTAAATTATAGTAAATTGAGAACGAAAAAGTAATCAACATGAAGCATGTATTGAAGATGTGTCCTAATTTGTGTAGTTTAAATTGGCCAATGAACAATTATGTAAATGATTAACAGTGGAGCTATGTTTTTGATTAAGAACATTTAACATTGACATTATCAAAACAATATTCTGTTTGGTCAGAATCCAAACCGGAAGTTGCCAGAATTTCTGATCACTCAAGTTCACCTTTATCAGAGTTAAACTAGATATGTTTAGTTAGGCAGATTTCTGATTTGCGTCTATATCAATTTTATGTACAATTACATTAAATTCATATTTTCGTATAAATCAGTTCAGGGTTAATGGTTTTAAAATGGAAGGACAGAAAACCATCATTCTTCTTGGCGAAGTTACAAGTAGTTCCAAAAGTCAACACCAGGTAGAGGGTCGGAGGTTCGACTGGAGAATACTGGGCTACACATACTGAAGGTATATTCATTGCTAATATTGAAGACGCCATTGAATAGAAAATTGCAAAATATGTTCAGTACTTTCAACGGTAGTAACCGGTACCAAATTAGTCATAATAGTAAATAATTAATAAAACTTATTAAAAAACGTCACATACGATGATTGAACCGATGTTCCTTTAACAGGTGTATACGTAGGTAGAGATGTTGCCAGCTTAGGAACACAAAAATAATGTAGGTAAATAATAAATTAGGTAAGACATAGTAAAATATAGGCCTAATTTTTATGACATAATTTCTAAATATATGCCTCCTTTAGCCTTGACAGTTTCAGTTAGGGACTTTTTGTTACTTACTGACGGTCATTTTCAATTATGTCTTCGATTAAACATTAATTAATGTTATTATGTATACTATACCATATAATTGTATTATGATATTTCGTTTATTATTCCTGTAATTATTGTAATTGAATTTTTATCTATATTTTTCACGACATTGTATAGTTCATGTACCTGTTTCGTTTAGCCGTAGTATATATTTATATATCATTTATCAAACACTTTAATGTTTTACATATTAAAGCTTATTGTTCTGGCTATGCAGGTGACAGTAAAGAAATTGATAAATTTGAAATTCATGAAAATGTATATAAGCAAGTTGAATTGATGTAAGATAGGGCTTGCAATAGGCTTGCAATAGGACGCCTGGTATTAAATATAAAGTATGCATTTATCTAAATGATATATCAATATTGCTGAGTCAAGATGGGCCCGACAGACTACACCAGTTCCAATATGGTTCTGTAACTTGCAGCTCAATATGGCGTGGTATTGGATATGTGACTTGCTTCCAAACAGTTACAAACAATACCCCCCCCCCCTACATTGCTCATTGACAACACTTATAACTGCTATGTTTATTGAATTACATTGACTACTACTGTGATGTCACAAGCGGATGGATAATTCTTACTTTACTTATTGACAACAATTATATTTATTTCCAATCAAAATGTATGAAGTATAACAAACAAAAATTAAAGTGTTTATTCAATTTATTTTCGGTTTACTGATGATCCAAAACTGTGTTAATTTGAAACCGAACTTCATTTTTCCTGAATTTTTAAATATATTAAAATAATATGGTAATATACTGTATTTTTAATTAATTGGAACAGAACCAATAAGGGATAATAATTGCAGAACTAATTATGTTACTAATTAAAACGTGAAACATGTCTGCGATATACCAGCGAGTTTCATGTGAGAAATTACCCTTTTGTACATCGTAATATACATGTTGTTTTGTTGCCCTAACAAATATGTTCGTATAAGGTTTTTGGTTTTCACTCTAACTCATTCAATTTTAACGCTAGTGTAAATGAATATAAAATTTGTTTATTGTTATCTTTTTCTTTTAGTTATTTAATTTTTACTTGTATTATTACTTTATTTGTTTATTGCCTTTTTATGACTCAGGATATATTCTTGTCAGTGATACCAGAAAAGATAACAATTGGGTAAACTTGAAACGTTACAACAGGTTTCTTACGTTATTGCTTAATACACCCGAAAAATGTTAAAATTGTTCTCATTTTTGAAACTTATCTAATAAAAATCTACATTAATTTACAATTATGTTTGAATACATTTTTGGTGTTAACTGTAAAATACATGACTAAGGTTACATGAATGAAATGAAATAATAATATCTTTATCTATACAACAATGTAATGCAACAAATTGTGAGGTTAAGGATACGATGCCCTTTCTTACACACAACCATTTATTAAATATTATAGTGTATTATCGAGTTCTATTATTGGTGTCATCAGTTAATATTACCCCAATAGTTGCCGCTGTACAGAATCTTGTAAGTTGATTGTTTAGTCAAATATAAACAACGTTCCGTAAATATCGTTATGTCTCAAAATCAAAAGTAAGATCTCGTTTTTTTTTTTTTTTTTTTTTTAATTGTTAAAGAACACTTTATGGTATTATGTAGTCAATAATTACAAAAACCCAAATTTCATATTTTTTAAGGTTTTTAATTGTTACCAAGTAAATGAATCTTTTATTTTTTGCCTTTTTTATTTATCTGTCCATATTTTTATGACCCAGAAAAATGCATTAAAAACTTGTCATCTGTACTGTATTAGAAAAAATAATTTTTAGTAAAAAAAGACGTTTCATTTGGTTGCCTCTTCAATTTTGTTACTTTACAAAGTATTTTCACATTGCAATGTAAAATAATAATTTTATATTTACAATTCAATAGTATTATCATATTTACAACGTAATTGTAACTATACATTCATAATTCAATAGTTAGTTTTAATTTTTTAATAATAAAACAGAGGGCTATCCGAAGCTACGTAGTTTAATGGTTTTCACAATTACCTCAGACAGCTGCCGGGAGACGTAAGCGGGGTTATCTTATATCCAGCCAGTATTGGGGCTCAATTTTATGGTCATTTCACGTGATTTTATGGGCCAGTTAAAGGACTAATGGGGACGGGTGGTTACCTCACTGACGTGGGCGGTTCGCCGTCACGTACTTCCTTGGCTAATCACCTTATATTTATCAACATTCACCGCACTAAAGTACGTATGATTCTAATATAACGTAATGCACAAATATTATTTCGTTGTCTATTTAATCTATTCACAAATTAAATCCTTCAATCTTCACAAATATATTTTTTACCAATTTACATTTTTTCCTTCGTCAAATCACATTCGTAACCGTTGTTTTCACATTTCACTCTGAAGTGGTTTTCAAACAAATTAGTTAATATAAATGTTTTGTTATGTCATTTTCTAACCAATTATGAGTTTGACGATTTTAAAATGTTTTGGGATGTTAAAAAACCCGTTCCTTTTAAAAAGCTATTTTATTTTAATGTTTTTAAATAATACAAAAAAAAAAAAAAAAAAAACAGTTACGTAATCTCATAATATCAGGCATTTTTTATGTCTTACTAGTTTTTATTTAATATTTTAAGTTTCGGTGCTTCGTCTAAGCGATACAGTGTTATATTTATAAAAATACCTCTCGGTTAATTATATTCTAGACACTTAGCAAAATGTTCCCATTAATGAATTCCTCTAATTTTTAAACCATTCAATAAACACTTATGTAAGTGTACCTTGAAATCTTTTTAATATAAAGCTTCTACTTAAAAAAAAAGAAAAACACAAGAGAAACCGAACACCTGCAGGTGAGTGCAGCACTATATGTAGGTACATAATACATAAGGCAATGAAAATCAATAAATTAATAAGCTTAGAATCAGATGTCTGCGAACTACGCCATCAATCTTAACGTAACCTATCTTAATTTAATCTACTGCAGTTAGCATTTTACCACAGTTAATATACAGGGTGATTTTTTTTAAGTGTGTCACCATTAGGATCTTTTAAACCTAAAGAGATACAAAAAACTTAAAATAGGGAACTTTACCTACTTTTTCCTGATTAATAAAAATATGCATTTAGCGATTTTCAAAAAAATGATCTTTTTTCCAAAATGGAGGACAGTTTAATTTTTTATTAAGGAACACTATTTATATTTTAGAAAGAAAATGGAATTTTAAGACTTTATTCTTTGCATTGTTCCCATAACATTTATCGTTTTTAAGCTATGGACACTCAAATAGTTTAAAACCCCAACTTTTAGTACTGCAAAATTGATATAACAACCATGTTTTATTCTGAAATATTAGGGTGCAGGCTTAAATCCATACGTTTTACTGTAGTAAAGGTTAAATATCTTAGATAAAATAAATAAAATCAGCTGAAGACTATTTTTAACTACCCTTTTTCTACCACTAACTTGTATTATTTATTTTTTCAACGTAGTTTCACAAATAAACATAATTTATACAATAAAATTGTACTCAGTACACCATATGTAAATTATTATGCAATCGCAACAGTAAACGTTTGAATATTTTATGCCTTGGCTCTAAAAACAGATACAACACTATTGGAATGAAATGTTTGAAGGAAACCTTGCATAATAGTGGTCTGTCAGCTGTTCATATAGATACCAGATGTTGCATTGTTGCCAAACAATTTCCCTAACCTAAAATGTTGTGCCAACGGCAACGACTTATTTACAATAGTAATTTTGTTTACCAGTTATCAATATTATTATTCAATTAGTTATGTTTACTTCGTTTTTAATCATTTATTAATTAAATTTTCATTACAGTTGGCACACAATTTTAGGTTAGGACAGTCGTAATAAATATAAGTTTGACAACAATTCAACAGCTGACAGACCAGTTTTACGCAAGCATTTTATTCTAGTATTTTTGTGTCTATTTCTGGAGCCAAGGCATTAAATATTCAAAATTTTACTGTTGGGATTGTATACCTATCATAATAATTCACATATGGTGTACTAAGTGCAATTATGTCAAATATGTCATGTATGTCAATTATATTTCATTGAGAAACTAAAGGAATGTTTTTTACTACTGATTTAAATGTTTTTTAATTAGTAGTAGAAAAAGAGTTGTTAAAATAGTTTTGGGCTGACTATTTATTTAGTCTAAGATATTGAACCTTTACGACAGCTAAAATGTATAAATTTAATATACATCCTAACATTACAGAATAAAACATGGTTATTATATCAATTTTGCAGTACCAAAAGCTGGCGTTTTAAATATTTGAGTGTCCATTGCTTAAAAACAACTAATTTTACGAGGAAAATGCAAAGAATAAAACAGTCTTAAAATTACAGTTTCTACCAGAAAATATATTTAAAAAAAAATAAATAGTATTCTATAATGAAAAATTAAGTTTTCTGCCATTTTGGAAAGTGGTGTCTTTTTTTAAATCGTTAAATGTATATTTTTATTAGTTAGGAAAAAGTAGGTGAAGTTCCCCATTTAAAGTATGTTACATCTCTTAGGGATAAAAGATCCCAATGGCGGATTTTAAAAGTGGTGACCCCTTTAGTTTGTCTTAGTAATAACATTGATTTTACTATATAAAGAGATACTCCATCCATATGGGAGAGTTGTGGCGAGGCCCCAAAACTGTTTTGAGGCCCCACGCTGCGCTGCGCATAGCCCTATTTCCTCTCTCTCTTGCACGCTCTTCCGTCTCTCTCTCTCAGTTCCCTCCTCTTAACCCAATCTCCCATTCTCCAGACAGCCGCCCCGCCCTCTCCTTCCTCAGGTTCCACACACAAACAACGTCCTGCTTAGATAATTGTTTACGTTCTTCCATACGGCCAACGTTTATCCGGGTTCGCTGTTTGTATATTTGCTTGCATCTCTTTCGAATAGAATACTGTGTTGATACAGTGAAACTCAGTGTGACATTCATATTGAATAAAGAAATATTTATAACTGAATAAATTCAAACACCATATTGATTTATATGATTAACACACCGTGTATTTGTAAATAGACACACTTGAATAGACCGCTAACTTATCGGCAATGCTGGCGATAATTACTGCTGATTTAAGTAAACATTTTCATATTATATAGCCCATCTGAAAAATCTTTTTTTATTGCATTTTAACCATCGATTAGGTGATTAAATCGACTGTTGTACTCAATCATTAGTTTTTTCATATGTGGTAATTGATTAAAAAATAAATTGTTTTCAAATCCAATCAATGACTCTCCTTTCAATTATGAAATTAATCTGCAAATATTCCAGGAATATATAATAGCCTATAGTGAAATATTAAAAAATGTGACATTATTTATTTCTTTGACAAAATAAATATTGAAATAGGCCTATGATATTTATATAGAATAATACTGGGCAAAATATAAAACCCAAATGAGATTCAAATTGCATGATAGGGTTAGAACAAATCATAACAAAACCACTAATTTACTTCTATACAAGATAAAAATTGCTTTCATCTTATGGCCTGATTCAGACAATCTGTGTATAGACATTTAATTTAAAATAGCATTATTTTTAATTTTATTATATACATATGTTTTATTATTACTGTCTCTAACATTAACATATTATTTGGTTCCAAGTAATTGCATGATTGTTTGTAAAATATTTCATTGTTTGGTGAATGGTCAGTTTTTATTTTTTTCGGAATCATGAAGAGTTGTGGCTCTATTATTACTTCTTGAGAAAAACAATCTCAATGTCAATTGCAATTGGTTAGGAAATATTATCGCGATATAATATAACTTGACTTATGATTATTTAGATTCAATTTTCATTATTTTAATCAGGTTGTGAAATTACTGTAAATTTTTTTATGTCCCCCTTAAAAAAATACCAATTTATAACATTGATTGAATCAGACCATTGTAAAACGTATGTTTAAGGCGAATATAATTAAAGTTAACACATCTGTTTTTCATACTATTATTTTACTAGATGTGAAAGTATGGATACACTGCAATTTATTTATATTTTCAATTTTTCAATTTGAAATTAATAATGATTTCAATAATATAAAGGGTTAATTATAGTATTAAATGTGAACTATATGACAGATGATAAGTTAATGAATAATTAAATTGTTATAAATGATTTATGATACTTCTAATAACGCATCCTCAGATGACTTTCCTTTGATAAAACCGAATTGACGTGGATTAAGAAAATTTAATTTAGATAAATAACTATGGAGTCTTTTAATATTTGTTTTTTTCAAAACCCTTAGAGAATACAGATAACACGCTGATAGTTATTATGTTATCTAGTTTATAGAGTTATTGTCCTTCAAAATAGGTACCACTGAACTTAACTTCAGGCTCTCAGGAAAAATGCCTTTGATAAAACTACTGTTTATTAAGTGAACTAAAACTGGTGCAATCTCATCAATTACATTTTTCAGTAAATGTACATTAATTTGGTCAGAGCCAGTTAATATTTTATTTTTTTAAAAGCTTAACAATACTCTTAATTTCATAATAAGTTGGTAATGAGTTATAAGGAATGAATATTGATAGTAAGTACGTAAAGGTGGAAGGGTATTGGAATGTACAACGTCTGGAAGGGTAGACTGGATTGTGATAAGGTGATTGTTTATCTTGTCAATGACGAAGGCTCACGCATAACTTCGCCGTTTGGCAATTCAATTAGCTCAACTATTTTCTTTGAAAACCCACTTGTCAAGTTATTTATTACCTTCCGCTGCTCAGATACATCACCTTTACAGTTTTCTAATAATGTTGAATAATAATTGTTTTTTTGTAAAATTGATCACATTATTTAATTCATTAGTACATTTTGCAAAATAATTTTGAAAACTGTCATATGGTCTTTTCATAGAAATTTTATATAATTTTTTACGTCTCAAATTTATATAAAATGTTTGGTATGTGCTTATATAAAATGTTGGTGTTATTCAGGGACTTAACAACTTAGCCTTTAACAATTTAGAACTACCACCATTTTTCTTGCTACTTCTTACAATTACTTAAAATATCAATAAACTTACAATACGTAGTATTTACATCATTTTAGATAATGCATAATGTTTTAACTAAACATCTGTAAAACACTGTTATTTACATTGATAAAATAACAACAACAAAAAATGTTCCCTAACATTTTTCATATTTACAAACCATTAAGGCCTAAATAAAAGACCGCGATTTCTTTCCGTGCAAGACATAGCACAGCAAGGAATAATATCCCATTTTGCCCACTATCAAGGCCAATCGCCGACAGTAGACAGCTGCAGTGGCGACAGTCCGGACGAGCGTCAAGAAACAAGAGAGAATGACAGAATGGGAGGGAGTGATTAGTTTCCTTTACTGCTCCCAGGTTGTGCAACCGAACAGTCGAAACTGGAGGCAATTTCGACCTCTTTAACTTGATTGACGACAGGTTGCAGCACGGTCACTCCCATATTCCGTGCCTCAAAATTTAACATTGGATGGAACTATCTTCTATGTATAGTAAAATCAATGGTAATAATTTATAGTGTTTATAATTAATTTTATCGTTTGAAGTATTTAGTGTAGTAATCGATGATATTTTCACCCGTTAAGTAGACCTACCGATTGAAATTCCACCGAGTATCAGCTGTTAGTGTGGCCTCTGTATTTATGGAGTTGCTCTGTGTAACTTCCGCTGAAAGCAACTTCGCACTTTACCTCTTGCGATCAAATGCCTTTTAGAAGAATTGCTTGTTGACGACTTAAAATGGCGTCTTACTTTGATCATTTGCAAAACTTTGTCATAGATTTACTCTTAAATTAAATGTTCGGTTCTAAATGAACTTCTCATTCAACTAATTGTAGTATGAGCACAATTCACAAACGTTCCACGATGTCATGATGAGGATGTATATAAACTGACATTGTTCACGTGAGAATGCAGGTGGAATCGTAGTCAAAACCTCCTAAAAATGTACTATGTTAACATTGTACTAGCCGAGAGCCCTAACCAAGCCGTGCGCTAGTAACCAAGGGGGTCACTTGTTGTTAAAGTTAAACCCAAAGGGGGTACCCGTCTCCTCCACTAAGGAGAAACTCATGTGACCTACCCACCCACTCTATAGAGACACTCATTCGGCTCAGACAAAACTTCTTAGAGCCGTGTCAAACTATTCATTAGATCCGACTATTTTAATAATATTGATATTTCACTTATCAGTAGCAATATTATTGGTTATATTTTACAAAAAGCTACTACTTAAAAAATGTTTTATAGGAACCGGACACTTGGAGATTGGTAGTGTCCCGTTTACGTATATATGTACATAATATATCAAGAAAAGAAAAACATTTATAGTAGTCTAAGCTTACACAAGTGGAGGAATAGTATCAAGTCGCGAAGGTCGTCTGCTTATCTGTATCCTACCCAACGTAACCTAACCTAACTTAACCTGACGTAACCCAACCTAATCTTAAGTTGTAAATATTTCAGGCCTCGGGAATATTTCTAGCAGGAGTTGTTTGATTTCTGTAGTCCGTCTTACAAGTACATCACAAGAGTAGTCAGTCCTTACGCACCTCGAAGAAGCAATGCATGAATTAGTGTGGAGAATGATGAGATGGACGCGATCAGGTTGAGAACAGGTGGTCTGTTTCCCCGAAGTGATAGAACGTGCCATTCGTAGACACTCTTCTATTGCGAGGTTTTTGCAAGTACGCCTGTCTGCCATTTAAAGCTTCATCATATTCATAATAGAGAAGTGATTGGTTGAGTATGAAAATATACGATAAAAGCACTGATTTAAGTAAATAAGTTGATAGATATATAGCTAATAATAAAATTGTCAACCAACGTTTATTTATTTATATTTATTTAATTTATAAAAATTTTACAATACTCTTTTCTTAGAATGATTTATTTCAATCTTTAGCTAGTTTTAGCTTATCATAATAAACATTTCTAAACTTAAAATTTTTCGATATAAAAGCATAAATACATGGTCATGAATACCTTGTCCTGGTGGAGCGTATTCAATGTCAGGGGAAGAAACGAAAATATTAAAAACAACTTCAAAATACTACTACAGTATATCATTGCATTTCACTCAGCTGTCATATCCATATTAAATACAAATTTAGAAGTAATGTCATTGGAACATTTACTACACATATGATGTTTATTATTAAGTAATGACATTTAATTATAATTTTAAAATGTTAAATCACAATTTCATTATTATACTGTATATAATTTAATAATATATTATTAAATATAATACAATAAATTTGTAATAATTATATAAGCTCATTAAAAATGTTAAATAAGTGATAAAATCTCATTTGCTACCTTAAAATTTAGCTAGTCAAAAAAAATGATATTTGTATTGTGGACTGGAACAGTGTTATGCCTGTTGTGAAATACAAACATTTCTCATACCTTCTTCCGTCAAGAAATAACTGGTGATAACGTCCATAATATTCCTATGTTCAGAAAATATTTCCTGTCATGAATACAACTTTTCCGCCTTGTCAATTTAAGAGATTATTTCTTGCAGTAAATTTGTTGCTTTGACAGAATTTTGATCAGGACTCCTTTTAAACTTTTTTGAGAATCTCTTCGATTCGCTATATGTGTTAAGAATCGTCAATTTACTTTTGACGGATTCGGTTCGCCATGAGTCGTTCTTCTTATCGTTGCGCGCTTGTTTTGTCTACACATTGGTAGCGGCACAATATACCTGGGACTAGGAAGTGAAAGATTTGAGGTTCGAATCTCAAAATGAGCCGACGGTCGGTGCTTCACTCGTTGCATAAAGTACACGAACATTTTTCGGCTCATTGAAATTGATACGTAACATGTGTTTTAAAAAAATTAAAGAAAAAATATAACCTTTTTGTTAGAGATATACTATCTTCAGTAGACTACATTTTTTTTATCAGAAGAAGGTTTATTAAATAGAGTTTACCGATTCCTGCTGTAGGCATGTGTTGCTAAATATTGTCTCGTGATTATTTTAAGACTTTAAGGAAGCCGTTACCTAAGAACTCACCCGTTAAAACAGCAAAGTAACTTTTCCGATCGACTGAAAATAACCAGGACATATCGAGATGTGAGAACCAGAGGGTTCCATCTGCAATTTTTTGTAATTTTCATTTTTTTGCAGTATTAAACACCTAAAGCTTATTTCTTTAAATATATAATATTTGCATAACGATACACTAAATAGTTTATGAGTTATGAGCAGGGAAATATAGTTCTATCTGCAAAAGTTGGCAAACCTGAGAACCAGACAGTTCTATCTGCAGCATCAGCTGTTAAAGTTTTGTTGTTGCCACTATTGAGTTTATGTTTTGGTAATAAGTTTAATGTTGTAGCACTGTGTATCTTACAAGCAATCTAAATGGATGATTATACCATAAATAAGATGATTGAGGAAATGTCTGATGGTAGTATATCATCAGAAAATAATGACAGTTCTGATGAAGAATACGTACCGGTAAGAAATGATGACGACAGTGAAGATGAATTCACTCCTTCTCCAAAGCGGCGAAAACTTTGTAAAAGGTAAGAATATTGGTATAATTGAACAGTATTGTTATGGCCATGTAAATTTGTTTGGCTTTGACTGATTAAATATAAAAATTACTTAAATAAATTATCAATAATTTGTATATTTTATACGAAACACGGATTACACTAAGTTTTTCTGCATACAGTTTTCATTGGTTAGCCTAACTACAATGTTTACGATGTAGCCTAGCTTAAATTGTGATTAAATTAACTTTTATTTACATATAAACTATAATTTATTGGCTTAGCTCTTTGGTCTACAAGGACTAAAACATAAATAAATTTCGAGGTGAAGCGGAAGAAAGGCAATACCGTCGGCTAAGCTGAGCAGGAATAAAGGCCAAAATAGACCAGGATGAAGCCGGAAGCTCGAGTTAAGGAAATTTTTTGCCGTTGTGAAGCATAAGGAAGCAAGACACATGGTCCAAACCATACAGCCAAGCCTTATGCTAAACGGCACTCTGCGGCGTTTAGGCTAGGTTACCGAAGGGCCTGCCTTATAGTTCCCAGATTAGGCCGTGCGCCGACTCGACCGTGTGTCTAGCTTCCAGAAAATTAAATTAATTCAGTCACTATTAAAACTCTGGAGGTAGGCCTACTTAAACAAATATTTTCATGTTTTAGGACAATTTTATTAAATCGTGTATTCATTTGAATGTTCAATAAATAAATTAAGTTTGGGTTATTATAACTGAACATTTGTTTATAGGTTGTTTGAGATCGATGACCCCGATGATGTTTGTGAGACCGAAGAAAATGACAATCTAGAAGTTGAAAACGGAACTCCATTACAAGTGTTAATGCCAGACAGTGGAAACAGCATCACTATAAGTAACACCCACACTCCGGATGCGGACTCAAGACAACAGCAGAATCTGTCTTTGGTTGCCTACAGTGACACAGAAACTGAACAACCTGAGGAAATAACTCCTATGAAAGAAAAGAAAAAACCAAGAAAAAGGCAACGAAATCCAAAGAAGTGGAAAAAAAACATAAGAAAGGAAAACCGTCAACAGGGAAAGTCATACACCAGTACATCTGGTAAGAATATTCCAGCTAAGAAACTTAAACATTCGGATTGTAGATGTAAGTTCAAATGTTGTGATGAAATAAGTAAAGATGACAGGGAATCCATTATGCTGAGCTACTATGCAATAGGTGAAAATGAAAAAAAACATTTCATTCTAAAAAATACGGAGTGCAAAATTTCAATAAGGACAAAGGATGAAAATAATCCACAAAAAAAGAATGCGTTTTCATATTTTTTTCCATTTGAACAACAAAAAGATCAGAGTGTGCAAACAGTTTTTCCTCCAAACTATTTTAGTAAGCCAGAAGACCATTTACAATATACATAACAATAAGGATAAACTAACTGAAGTACCAAAATCTGATGACAGGGGAAAACAAACAAAAGATAGAAAACCAAAAGCTGATAAAGATGTTATTAGAGTGCACATTGAGTCTTTTCCAAAAGTGGAATCTCACTATTGCAGAGCAAAGACTGCAAAAGAATATCTCAGCCCTGATTTGAACATCAGCAGAATGTATGAGCTTTACCTTGACCATTGTAAAGAAGCTAATGCTAAACCCCTTTCAAAATCTATGTACAGGACAATTTTTAACAGTGAGTACAACTTAGATTTTCTTTTACCAAAGTCTGATAGATGTGATTTATGTGAGGAGTATACTATGTCAAATAAAGAAAACCGTTTAAGTGAAAAGCTTGTCACAAAATATGAGTCTCCCTTGTTTGACAAAACCTTCATGCGAAACGAAAGGAAGAAAGATCGTGAAAGTAATGAAGTTGTGGTATGTTTTGACTTGCAGAATGTTATTGCACTCCCTAGAGCAAATGTGAGCTGTTTTTTTTACAAACGAAAGCTGAATGTCTATAACCTAACTGCCCATTGCTCAAAAGATAAAAAAGGTTACTGCGCAATGTGGCATGAAGGTCTCTGTGGTCGCTCCGGGAATGATATTGCCAGCGCAGTAATAAAATTACTAGGTAAAATAAGTTCAGTATTTCCTGATGTTAAGAAGTATTTTTTGTGGAGTGACAGTTGCGTGCCTCAAAATAGAAACTCTGTAATTTCGTATGCGATGGCCTCATTTTTGGCAAAGAACAAGCATATCGATGAAATAACAATGAAATATTCGACTCCAGGACATTCGTGCATACAGGAGGTAGATAATATTCATTCTAACATTGAGAAGTCCTTAAAATTGTCCGAGGTTTGGTCTCCTGTCTCACTTTTAAGAGTGATTCTAGCCTCAAATAAAAAATCACCTTATTCTGTGGTTCAAATGTCATTAACAGATTTTTTTGACTGTCAAACTCAAAGTAAGAACCTTGCATATAACGGTTGTCCCTACACTAAAATTTCCCAGCTTCAGTTTCGTCGTTCAGACTTGCTTAGAATTCAGTTTAAAACCAGCCACGATCCTTATGAACCTTGGAACAGCACACATCTTCTGTTAGATGGAAAAAAATCAACAAGGACCGCTGAAACTGAATCGCCTCTTCCAACGATCCGCTGGGATGCAAAAAATGTAAGGGAGAAGAAACCTTTACCAAAAGACAAGGTTAAAGACATCAAATATATGTTGAAATGGATGCCTGCAGTTGACGTCGAATACTTAACTACAATTCTGTTGTAAGAACTTTATGGATTTTAACTATCAAGTTTTACTCAGAGACAAAAGGTTCTATCTGCGTTTTCTAATATGTTAAAAAATTTTTAAAAAATATTACTCTTAATAATATAAAATAAATTAATTTTCATCCACATGTCTATAAACTGTTGATTATTTATAACCCATTTTTTCATTAATAACCCCATAAATTAGGGCTGTGAGAGGAAGCAAACTTTAAACTGGTCTACTGAAAAATTTACAAAACTGTAGATAGAACCCTCTGGTTCTCATGTCTCGATATGAAGAGTATACGTTACAAGAAAAACAATTTTCATATAACATATGAATTATATGCAGTTATATGTCTTATAATTCCTAACAAAAATTTGTAAAATTTCATTTTCATGAGCAATCCTAATTTTACTCGGAAAATCTCGTTTTACTGTCGTGGAAAAATTGTAGAACAATCATTGATAATCTTTATACAAGTATGATGTATTACTGATTCATACGTCATATGTTGTAACTTTTTAATAAGTCGGTTTTTAATTTTATGAAATTTGGATGACACTTACAAAAAGTAGCTTGGTAACGGCAATTTTCATATTCATGTTCTAATGATAATTTTGTGATTTTTAAACAGTTTATTGTGAACGCGATTAATATTCTCTTAACTTACTATACTTTTGTCGCTAGTTGTAATGAAGCGTTCATTACAATGTAAATACAATTTACTTATACCTATTAGACATGTGTATGTGTCACAGTAGTTCCCCTGGCCACAGACGAAGGTGCGGTGCCGGCTACCGTTACGGTTCCTGGTTACCTTGGTTACTGTACCACAGTTCCTCGAGTGGAAACCGGAGAGTGGGTCGTACAATATCACCCCCCAGGCAGAGTGTCAAATACATACACAACCCCTGAAACACAGCTGTTTATCAAAGGGTAAATGCTCCTGTTTGTTGTTTTTGTTATGTGACATCTATCTAAAACATTTGTTAAGAGGGATAAAGACAATAAATATATTCTGACCTATATTCAGAAAGGCAATGTGCAAGAAAATCTTGCGACATTTTTTCGCATAGGTTTTTATCAAGGTTAGGTTATGTTTCATTGCGGTATGTTAGGTTAGATTAGCCATGTTAACGTATATTTTCAATTGAAAATCAATGTCTTGTATTTCTTTTCACAATAGACAATTTTATAAAATCGATGTCATAACCAATACACCTCCTGTTTTAATTAATTTTCTACTGGACCACCAAAATTAATTTTTTTTTTAATTTCACTCACTAGCTTACATGGGACTGCAGTCCTGTGCGTGAAATTTACTCAACGAGTAAAGTAACGACCGTCATCTCAGTTGGGAATACGAACCTTGGAACAACTCTCCGCAGTCCGAGACCTTTGCTACTGAGCCCCTCCGCCTGATTGCTGATGAATTTTCCCCTCATGATACAGCCCCCTATCAATAACACAATCATATTCCGTTATTATTTCAAAATAGAAATGTCTTCGTTAACCCCAAAGGGTCAAAATCCCACTAATAAAAAAATCACATTAACCGAATTCTAATTTCGGAAAGGCTTTGACAGGAGATGGTTTAGGGTTCATAAATAGAGAATGTACAATTTAGTATTAGTAAGTACGTACAACACCTTCCTGTTTTTATAAAAACCACCCCTAAGTGGGTTGAAAATGAACAAAATGAATATTGACGTGAAATTGAGTTCTTGTAACTAAATCTTTAATCCACTGATAATTTAACCGATGTGAAACAGTTCTAAATAAATATAAAATGTCCATTGTAATAATTATAGTTAAACATAGTCTATATTTTAAACTGAAAATTATAATACAATTTAATTTAATAATAAATGTTTAATTATTTAATTATTACAAATTGCTTGAATTAATACAGTGTTTCAAAAGTTTATTTTGCTCAACTCCTCGTTACTGAACGCCAACATTGTTGTAAACCAAGTTGAGTTGAAATATTTGAGGCTTGAGATATTCGGAGGTAATAGATAGTCACCGAAGAGCTGTCACTGGAATACAAATGTGGGAAATAACTTGTGTCGTGGCATAAATCTGTCCCCAGAGTATTCCAACTCTCCCATGGCGACCGTCTCGTCAGCTGAAATGGATTTTATTCAATTTTAGTTATTAATTTTTATGGTAAACGTGTAGAAATTTACATTTGCTTAACGGTGTTGTTTATTTCAGTATGGAAAACTGTATTACTTCATATAACATTTTCGGTAACATATCACCAACCTTAGGCGATGATCTACGAATATAAAGGGTACTAAAAGCTCTTATTCCTTGTACAGGTGGTAATAGCTTAGAATATCTTGAAATGTATGTTCGAATATGTCTTTTTTTATTAGGTTAGGTTATGTTTTGGAAGTTAGATAGGTTATGTAACGTTTTGTTAGGTTAGTTTCTTAAGGTTAGATAGGTTAGGTCACGTTTCATTGATTAGTTTTAATTAGGTTAGGTTAACCCTTTTTTATGTATCTTTATATAAAAATATATCAGTGGAACATGTTTCAAGATTGATGGGTTACAACCGAAGAAACCTTTTCCCACAATTCTATTAGGTAGGTGATTATTAATTCCATTGTAATTTTATTACATTTTTATTTTATTAGGCCTGAGTGTAAATTTTATATGTTTAAAATTATAATTCAAATTACTTTAATGTATAAAAACAATTTACAAAAATTTTATCGCAATCTTACCTAAACATTGTCCATACATCCATACAAAGTCATATGTATACATACAAAGTTTACGCCAAACCCTCATTCATACCATAGTAAATAGCTATTCCACTTCCTGTATCAGTTAAACCAATTAGATGTTCTCCCAGTCATGTGCAAGGAACTCGTCCACACTTAAATAAGCTTTCGATATCAAGAGCTTATTGAGACGAGCCTTATGTGCCTCGGGCACTTGAGCACATTCGAATTCGTTTGGCAAATTGCTGACTAAGCGAACACCTGCCTGAAACGGAGTTGCTCGGAAACCACCGTTCTATGTTGTCAGGTCGGTAGTTCTCCTGCCTCTTGTGTAGGTCGCGTAAATAGAATATTGTTCAGCTTAACCACTGAGGATGCAACATCGAAGTATGAGTGAAACGTTGGGACGTTTTGTACGCAATGTAAAGTATTCCTTTGGCGTGGTTAACACTGCAAGTTTTGCTTTATGATTTTGACTCAGGCTTTTAGTTGCCTCTGTCCCAGCAAAAATGTTCCCGAGATCGTTAACATACAACCGAAAAGATAGATTCAAGTTAAAAGAAGGCTCAAGTTAAAAAAAAATAAATATTTAATCAAAAACTATGCCATTCTAAGCGATTTAAAATATTTTTACTATAAAATGTTTTAGAGTTAGGGCGTATAGTTAAATTTATGAAAATATTGTGCTGATAACATTTTAAACCTCTGGTACCAAAAGCTTAAAAAAATATTTTGGATGGCTTCATTTATTTTAATAGTTTGAAACCACTATTGTAATAAAAATGGCATTAAAAATCTATCAACGCTTTTGTCTGTCATAACCCTATTAAATATATAGACGTTAAAAACAACATATGGCTAATTACACTAAGGGTTTGTCAGAGGGCAAGTGCAAACAAGTGAGAAGGCTTATTTGTTACAAGTAGGGGTGGTTTCCCCCGGAAAGCCTGTCGTGATAAAGTACTTCCCCCACTTAGTCAACTCGCTCTGCGACACGGAACGGAGTCATACGACAGAACCAGATGGCTATCGTTAACAATGGTGAAGGGTAAGGTTTCGTCAGTAGGGGTGGAAGCCCGTCGTGACGGCTGAGGTAAAGTAGGCTACTCCCCTCACTTATTCAACTCACTCTGTGACACAGAACGGAGTCATACGACAGAACCAGATGGCTATCGTTAACAATGGTGAAGGATAAGGTTTCGTCAGTAGGGGTGGAAGCCCGTCGTGACGGCTGAGGTAAAGTAGGCTACTCCCCTCACTTATTCAACTCACTCAGTGACACAGAACGGAGTCATACGACAGAACCAGATGGATATCGTTATCATTGGTGGAGGCTTATTTCTTACCACTAGGGTGGTTTCCCTCGGAAAGCCTACCGTCATGAAGGACTTGCCCCACTTAGTTAACTCGCTCAGTGACACTGAACGGAGTTATACGACAGAACTAGATGGCTATCGTTATCATTGTTGGAGGCTTATTTCTTACCACTAGGGTGGTTTCCCTCGGAAAGCCTACCGTCATGAAGGACTTCCCCCACTTAGTTAACTCACTCAGTGACACAGAACGGAGTCATACGACAGAACCAGATGGATATCGTTATCATTGGTGAAGGCTTATTTCTTACCACTAGGGTGGTTTCCCTCGGAAAGCCCACCGTCATGAAGGACTTCCCCCACTTAGTTAACTCACTCAGTGACACAGAACGGAGTCATACGACAGAACCAGATGGATATCGTTATCATTGGTGAAGGCTTATTTCTTACCACTAGGGTGGTTTCCCTCGGAAAGCCTACCGTCATGAAGGACTTCCCCCCACTTAGTTAACTCACTCAGTGACACAGAACAGGGTCATACGACAGAACCAGATGGATATCGTTATCATTGGTGAAGGCTTATTTCTTACCACTAGGGTGGTTTCCCTCGGAAAGCCTACCGTCATGAAGGACTTCCCCCACTTAGTTAACTCACTCAGTGACACAGAACGGAGTCATACGACAGAACCAGATGGATATCGTTATCATTGGTGAAGGCTTATTTCTTACCACTAGGGTGGTTTCCCTCGGAAAGCCTACCGTCATGAAGGACTTCCCCCACTTAGTTAACTCACTCAGTGACACAGAACGGAGTCATACGACAGAACCAGATGGATATCGTTATCATTGGTGAAGGCTTATTTCTTACCACAAGGGTGGTTTCCCTCGGAAAGCCTACCGTCATGAAGGACTTCCCCCCACTTAGTTAACTCACTCAGTGACACAGAACGGAGTCATACGACAGAACCAGATGGATATCGTTATCATTGGTGAAGGCTTATTTCTTACCACTAGGGTGGTTTCCCTCGGAAAGCCTACCGTCATGAAGGACTTCCCCCACTTAGTTAACTCACTCAGTGACACAGAACGGAGTCATATGACAGAACCAGATGGATATCGTTATCATTGGTGAAGGCTTATTTCTTACCACTAGGGTGGTTTCCCTCGGAAAGCCTACCGTCAAGAAGGACTTCCCCCACTTAGTTAACTCACTCAGTGACACAGAACGGAGTCATACGACAGAACCAGATGGATATCGTTATCATTGGTGAAGGCTTATTTCTTACCACTAGGGTGGTTTCCCTCGGGAAGCCTACCGTCATGAAGGACTTCCGAACACTGAACCTGAACGGAGTTATACAACAGAACTAGATGGCTATCTTTAATATCGGTGAAGGGCAAGGTTTCGTTAACTAGAAAATCTGATAATATTGTTTTTTTGAAACATTTTAATTTCTTTGATCCGTTTCACGCTTGTTTTATAAATAAAATGTTGTACCATCTTCTGTGTACATACTAGTAATAGGGCTACGTCGTTTCATATGACTGAAGTAAGTGATACCCCTTAAGTAAAGTGGACTGGTGTTAGAACTTCTGGTTACTTCCGGCCAGCACGAATCTATCTTTCTTAGAACTAATATTCAATGTTTTTAAATTAAGAAGAAACAAAGCTCAACTGTACATTACTTAAAGCGTTAGTTCATTAGCCGAGTTTAACGTTTTAAATATCGACAAATTTTGGAACAAATGCTCAATGTTGATTGGTTTTTCTATTTTCCAACTATTCGCTGTTTTCATTTCAACAATTGTTTTAACAATGACAACTTTAAGCACTTTTTTCATAAACAATAAAATTAAAATACTCCAAACAATCAATATTATCCATTACAGTATCTACTTAATGACACATAAAATATAATTACGTAAAATATTTGCTTAAATTGTTAACATTGTCATTAAGTAGAATAGATCCAAGATGGCCGACCACTCCACCTTTGTCCCATATCCTTACATTACCAGTGCTTGATCCTGGCGCAGGAACACCCTTAAAAACATGTAGTATTAGCTTATTAAATAACTATAAATAATATGGAAACGGTACGTCACTAGTATAAAATACTACAGTACAAGTTATAACACTTAGACATACTTATATGTTTCACAATAATTTACCTTTATCTTTAACATCTGTTGTACAAATTCTGTCGAATAGAAATAGCTACAGTTAATATATTATGTTTTAAATAGGTTAAATTGTAGAATATAATTTCTTCGTGTAAATAATATTTCTGTTCCACTCTTCATCTTTTTGATTTAACATGTTTTTTTAAAAAGCTTAAATGTTGTGGTTTAAATCAAAATTATTTATTGTTAATTAATTGTTATTTGCGCAAGGTACATGTACATATGAATTTATTTCATTATATTGCTATAAACAGTCTGATTAAATGTAAATCAAGTATCAACAATGCAAAACAAAATAAAACAAGAGGCAATAGAAATAAAACAGAAAAAATATCGCCCAATACAAAATATCTGACTAAAAACATATTCTTGCATAAAATCACCAACAAACAATTCTTTGAAAACGGTATTTTTAAACTTTCTATTCGATAAAATAGCTGTTAGCTCTAAGTAACCCTAACAGTGTATGTTTGAATAAAAATTATTTTTAGTATTTATAAATCCAATCCATTTTAAAAAGAAAGCCATTGCGAACGTACAATAGTGTTTACTATCCTTATAATCCCTTGTAATACCAAATACATTGTTACTGTCACAGCTGTTAACCCAGTTACCTCCACCGCAATAGTATTAATCTATATATTAACTAATTTAGCTGTTTGGTAGTAATCACCAGTACCTACATAATTAATGCCTTGTTAGTTTCTGAATGAGGTGTGTTAATTGGTTGCATTTTACCCTGTTATATAATGCACATAGTCTCCTAACTTTTCTGTTTTTTAGTTTATAAACGGCAATCTGTCATTTTACATTTATATTCTTTACATCAATAATTGAAGATGAAATGTGTTAGAATAATAAGTAAAAACAATAATAAGCAAACAATATATCAATAAAATAGTTAATCTTTACATATCAAAAAGCTAATATTTTAAATGATTAACATAAATACTAAAATTATAAAAACTGAAATATAAATATACGTCTATAAATGTAAGTAAATATGTAAGGCAATATAAACAAACCCCAGACCATGAGACTAAACAATGCAGTTGGCCTAATATAATAACTATTTCTATGTTGTCACAACCAAAAAGACAACATAGAATTATACAAAACTATTTGTAATAATTTTGAATAATCTATAATCGATTAGGAACAATTTTAAAAGGATTTAATGGGTTAACATATATTATTTATAAATATATTTTGTAATAATATGTTTTTAAACATATTTACAAATTATATTTATACATTTTTAAATAGTATGTTTAAATTTTAAAATTCCCCATGGAGTGGGTACTTAGTTGGATAAATGTAGGCAACATGATAAAATTAATATATATTATTATTGTTTTCTTAATAATTAAAAAAGTGTGTAACCCAAGAAATACATATTAACAACAACAAAATAATACAGTTAACAGTGAATGTAATACATAATCACTATTTCAACAAAGGCATAATTTTTAGAGGTTTTGTATTTACTCACACGGAAGACGTTCGACTCACCTAAGTACTAAGTACTGTGTAATCAAGTACTCAATGCCTGGCACATGTTGGCTCACAACGTAACGTACTTAAGTCAAAATTCTGTATAAAAACGTATATTTTAAATTGGCACTGTCTTTGAAGGAATAACAAATAAACAATAAAACTCAAAGTATTTGACCGTAGTTCTTGTGGAGCGAAATGGGAGGGTGTGATTATCTACATGCAACCCAGCCTGAGCCCACCCGTCAACGATCGCAATACGTTCTCATTGCTGCAGGCAGTTTTATTGATTTATTGTTGAGGGAGGTGTCTATGCGATACACAGGAAATTACCCTCTGTCAGTTTGGACTTATTACAAGTATTTATTGGAATATTGAAGGGTATATTTCATCATTAAAACGCCTATATCTGATACATGGCTAAATATATATCAGCTGTTTATGAAATTAACTAGTTTTAACTGTTAAACAACTCATAAAAAAAACTTTGTAGTGATTTTAATTTCATTCCAAGCTATCAGATTTTTATTATAAACTTACAAACTTTATTATAATGTGTTTCAACATTACCATACATTTAGGGAACTTACATTTCAGATTTTTTTATTTTGATTTATTGAGTCTAATGCCAAGTTCAGACGTGTATTTTCTTATATTAAATTATTGACAATAGTTACCAAGTAGAGTTACAAGAGAAACTCCACTATGAACTAATAATAGTCTCTTGGCATTTTAATTGTTAAGTCGATGTTTCTAATAAACAGAGCATTATGAATTTTTGTTATACGTATATAATAGTATAATTCTCCATTTTTATTGCGTGAATCCGAATGATAACGCACTAAAATAAAATTTTAAAAAGTCTATAAATAGCTCAAAATGGAAGTTTTTTTATTAGATTAGGCATACTAGACCTGTAAAACTGAACCAAGAATCAACGAATTAAAGTACAGTGGGTCAGTATGTGTATGGGTGTGTGGATTGATGTGGAAGAATCACCATGCCTTCGTGTTTTGTAGTAACGTCATCTATTCCACTGACGCTTATGTGTGGTATAAATACAGCCTTTTGGATCAGTCAGCCTAAATCCTATGGCAAGGATCACAGAATATACTGACCATCATCCTGAATTATTGCAGCAGCTTCGGTAACAGCTTGTCTTTCACTCTCACATTCACATACTACAAAGACAAAAAGGTAAAACTAAATGTCCCAGAAAAAAAGTGTTACAAGGATCAGGGGATCGGGTACCGAGGACGTTAGACATCGGGGGATCAGGTACTGATGACGTTAGAGATCGGCGAATCGAGTACCGAGGACGTTAGAGATCAGGGAATCGGGTATCGAGGACGGTGGGAGATCAGGGAATCAGGTACCGAGGAAGGTGAGAGATGAGGGATCAGCAGCGAGGACAGTATGTCTCCGAGAAAGACTACTCAAGGGAGAGAATGCAGTTAGGCAAAGAATAGGGTCCATCCAGGAATACTGCCAAACATTTTGCATTCGAAACATCTACGTGTGATGATTGAAGATTCCCTCTCTCCGGTAAAGGTAGTTGAATAAATAACATTTTCTCAAGAAAATATGTATCTTTTCATCCTTATTATGTAGAACCCGTGAAAGTTCACGGCGTGACGAACGAGAGTATCTCAGGATTCAAAGCATTGATTTTTCAAATTTAAATGGATGAAATAATCGTGAGAGATGGGCCTCACAGTGTCCTTTTACTTCAGTCTGATAGAGGAATCTAGGAATATGTGAGAGGGTCTAACTAAGGGCTGTTTGTTTATTATATGAGTAGAGTGATATTTCAAGAGCCATGATTACATGATATGTTGGATGAGAGGGCGAATGAAGGACTGTTTCTGTGGGTGGGATCTCGTGTCAAATGCTATATGTTCTACGAAATATGGCTAATTCCGCCTAGAGATAGATTTGTGAACAAGAAATGGGAAGTGTCGATAACTTTGAACAGTTTAATCAAGCAACAAGTAAACAACTCTATTTTCGCACTCTCTCACATAATTAATTAATAACAACTGGAATAGGAAAAACTGTTCCTCTGGAATCGCTGTCGGTTTTATCTGAATGGAGACTCACTGACGTCGCAGATTTCATGCATAGAAACACTCAGCTTCCACCCTACGGTTACCGGATGTTTATTTAGTCTCTATATACAGTGTATATAACAAGCGGCTAACAACGACAGAGAAAACAGAGAAGGGGGTGATGGATTGTCCGCCATCTTGTCAGGTGACACCGCAACAATGCTGCACTCTCACATCAATCTTGTGAAACACAAACACTTGATCGCCTTGTGGCGAACAATGTCCTTTGACCAAACAACTACTGTCCCCTACTTAAAGCTAACCTCAAAAACCTAATTTTAGCCTCTAAATTTCAGTTGGTTGATAAGATTTAAATAACTAGCTACTCTTCGTTCCCTCAATAGGCTACTTTGATAAAACCACCACTTTAAAAATCGTTATTAAAATTGTAAAGCGTGTCCCTACAAGTGATTATCCGTGAAAGTAGATTTTCCTTTCTTATCTCTAGAAATAATTATCGTAGGTCGAAATAGTGTTTTTGTTTAACCTAAAAACATGTCGAATATTGAAAAAATAGGGAAATCATGCTTACTAACAAAGAAAGAAAAGTAAATTAGTCAAAATTAAGGGATTTTAATATTTTTAGTACAAAACGATTTTCGAAGAAAAAATTATGTTTCCAGAAAATTTAGGCCAGGCTTTACTCACTTGTGATAAAAACTTCATGATTTGAGAGGCCTATAGAAAGTGAATAAATAACGAATTTTCTTTTATTTGCACTGTACTTATCTTCAATAATATCTTCACAACATTATCGCAAAGAAAGTTGTGCTTATTTTTATTTTGTAAACAAGAGAATTACAAATTATCTGTAATTTTCTCATTGTATTTTATTTTATTTATTTATAATTTTTTAGTTTTGATATTTACGCTAGTCGACTAAATTTTAATTTTAAATTAGTCAACAAACATTGTTATGGGACAACGGTCTAAATTCCCAAGCAAATTTTCAGTGTAACTACCGGGATTTGAATTCATGAACCTCTGCTTATGAGGCATAAGTGCAGTAAGCTAGCAAGAGTCCTAAGCTAATATTAATCACCTAACTATTTGAAGTGATTTTCTTCGCAAACCACTTAAGAAACAAAACCGTACAATGGTAATAAAGTAAACATTTGATGTTATTGCATTGTAATATCTATGGAGGTGTCGTGTATAATGTATGGAGATAGGAGTATTCCCAACGTCCTTGGTACATAACCCCAAGGGACCCCTAACTACTCCATCTCGCAAACTGGGTTGGGACTCCTGCAACTCCCTTGTGTATCATGTCAACTCCTTGTGCCTAAAACTGACGACAGGGAGTTATATTATGTATGCCTTACAACTTATACAGCCCGAGGGTACAATGTAGTCGTTTGAAACTGCCAAGTTGTTCGGAACAACCTCATCTCTCGCTAAAGGGTTGACATTCTTGTTAGGGGGGGGGGGGAGCTATTTAGCACGTACACTCGATTGTCAAGTTGGGACATGGGTTTAGCGTTGTATCTTGTATGGCGTTAACATCTCGTGAGTACGATTTAGTTGCTTCTGTTACCAAAGAGATTTATAACAAGCCGATTTGTCTTGCTAACAGGAATGGGACTCTTGGGAGCGGAGAGGGTCACAGTTTTATTAGGTACGACTCGAGTATCAAACTGGGATGTCCAGCAATGACTTTTCAGTGGTTTCGATTTTTTTTATCTATTTTTTATTTATTTTATTGCAAGGCTGTTTGTTACCACCCTATGCCGTTTAATAGGATTGGGACTCTTCGGGGGGGGGGGGGGGGGGTCACATTTTTATTACGTACTACTCAAGTATCAAGATGAGATGTACAGGAATGAATTTCCCATGGGAACGATTTAGTTTTCTTTTGGAATTTTGTCCGTTACCACCCCAAGTCTCTCTAACAGCAATTGGGACTCTTAGAAGGGGGAAGGGTCACATTTTTATTCATTATGACTTAAGTATAAAATGTGATGTACAACATTTAATTTCAATGGTTTCGATTTAGATTTTTTGTTGAAAGTTTGGACGTTACCACCCAGTGTCTCTCTAACAGGACTGGGACCCTTAGGAGCGGATAGGGTCACATTTTTATTACGTACGATTCCAGTATCAAGGTGGGATGTACAGCAGCTACCATTTAGCAGAGTCCAGTCTACGAGTTGACCAGATGTTCCTACAAATGGAATGGCAAGGAACGATGGAGGGATGAGCTATATTATTATGCTTGAATAACAGTGAGTTCCGTGGGTAAAGTTTAGTTGTTTGCTGGACAGTAATTATGTAATTACTTGATTTTGTCTAGTCATTGTTATCAGTTGAGTCACTTGATATTTGGTATTACCGAGCAGCCAGCCTGTCCCATCTCGCTCGCTGAGCTGCCAACTTTGCGAGTCTATGTTTTAAGGTCACGAAGTATAGATTGTCGTACGACTGGGATGAAAGACATGTACAACAGGGGTACTTGTATTGGTATGGTTGGGCGAGTGGGCCACTACCACCGTATGTACGGGTGGGCGGGTTGAATAATTTCTGTAAGTATCACTGAATGAATATATTTTTAGCATATTCATTATTCATTTCTAAGACTCCGATTGTAGGGATGTGGGCTAATATGACGGGCGAATGAAAGTAGATGAATGAATGCAGTCTTTGTTACTAAGTAAGGTCGAATATTCTATAGAAAGAGACATTTATTAATATCCCAATACCCAAGGCATCTAAGGGATGTACAGCTTTTACGTGGATCTTAGTTCCCAGAAAGACGCCATATGTACATACTCCATGTACATAATTATGTTATTATCGATAATGGGATATTGCATAAGTTTCATATCAAATCCTTTAATAACACATAATATTTGTTACGATTATAAAT
>JAQJVL010000165.1:0-134356 GCA_035578905.1 Stictocephala bisonia | reverse complement strand
AAATTTTTTTAAAATAAAGGCGTTACGTCACACCAAAAACAACACTGACCTAGGACAACGTCATCGCGGGGGGTCCACGTGCTTGTAGTAAACAATAGTATGTGTGTACTACTGACAGAAAAAAGAGCGCGAAAACGGCATGACGTCACACCAAAACAACACTGACCTACGACAACGTCGCGGGGGGTCCACGTGCTCGTAGTAAACTTGACCTTCAAGGTCACCACGTGGTGATTATCAATGAAAGGTCAACGACCTTGCTGATTATCAGTTGTAAACAATAGTAAAGTTGACCTCTGGGGTCAACACGTGGTGATAACACTGATAACAGAGGTCAAAAGGTCTCCCAGAACCCGCGTTTTACACTACTTACGACAGAACCAGATGGCTATCGTTAACAATGGTGAAGGGTAAGATTTCGTCAGTAGGGGTGGAAGCCCGTCGTGACGGCTGAGGTAAAGTACTCCCCTCACTTAGTCAACTCACTCTGCGACACAGAACGGAGTCATACGACAGAACCAGATGGCTATCGTTAACAATGGTGAAGGGTAAGATTTCGTCAGTAGGGGTGGAAGCCCGTCGTGACGGCTGAGGTAAAGTATTCCCCTCACTTAGTCAACTCACTCTGCGACACAGAACGGAGTCATACGACAGAACCAGATGGCTATCGTTAACAATGGTGAAGGGTAAGGTTTCGTCAGTAGGGGTGGAAGCCCGTCGTGACGGCTGAGGTAAAGTACTCCCCTCACTTAGTCAACTCACTCTGCGACACAGAACGGAGTCATACGACAGAACCAGATGGCTATCGTTAACAATGGTGAAGGGTAAGGTTTCGTCAGTAGGGGTGGAAGCCCGTCGTGACGGCTGAGGTAAAGTACTCCCCTCACTTAGTCAACTCACTCTGCGACACAGAACGGAGTCATACGACAGTACCAGATGGATATCGTTAACAATGGTGAAGGGTAAGGTTTCGTCAGTAGGGGTGGAAGCCCGTCGTGACGGCTGAGGTAAAGTACTCCCCTCACTTAGTCAACTCACTCTGTGACACAGAACGGAGTCATACGACAGAACCAGATGGCTATCGTTAACAATGGTGAAGGGTAAGGTTTCGTCAGTAGGGGTGGAAGCCCGTCGTGACGGCTGAGGTAAAGTACTCCCCTCACTTAGTCAACTCACTCTGCGACACAGAACGGAGTCATACGACAGTACCAGATGGATATCGTTATCATTGGTGAAGGCTTATTTCTTACCACTAGGGTGGTTTCCCTCGGACCACCCCCATGAAGGACTTCCCCCACTTAGTTAACTCGCTCTGTGACACTGAACGGAGTTATACGACAGAACTAGATGGCTACCTTTAATATCGGTGAAGGGCAAGGTTTCGTTAACTAAAAAATCTGATAATATTGTTTCTTTTTTGTTTTTTTGAAACATTTTAATTTCTTTGATCCGTTTTACGCTTGTTTTGTAAATAAAATGTTGTACCATCTTCTGTGTACATACTAGTAATAGGGCTACATCGTTTCATATGACTCAAGTAAGTGATACCCCTTAAGTAAAGTGGACTGGTGTTAGGAACTTCTGGTTACTTCCGGCCAGCACGAATCTATCTTTCTTAGAACTAATATTCAATGTTGTTAAATTAAGAAGAAACAAAGCTCAACTGTACATTACTTAAAGCGTTTGTTCATTAGCCGAGTTTAACGTTTTAAATATCGACAAATTTTGGAACAAATGCTCAATGTTGATTGGTTTTTCTATTTTCCAACTATTCGCTGTTTTCATTTCAACAAATGTTTTAACAATGACAACTTTAAGCACTTTTTTCATAAAGAATAAAATTAAAATACTCGAAACAATCAATATTATCCATTACAGTATCTACTTAATGACACATAAAATATAATTACGTAAAATATTTGCTTAAATTGTTAACATTGTCATTAAGTAGAATAGATCCAAGATGGCCGACCACTCCACCTTTGTCCCATATCCTTACGTTACCAGTGCTTGATCCTGGCGCAGGAACACCCTTAAAAACATGTAGTATTAGCTTATTAAATAACTATAAATAATATGGAAACGGTACGTCACTAGTATAAAATACTGCAGTACAATTTATAACACTTAGACATACTTATATGTTTCACAATAATTTAACTTTAGCTTTAACATCTGTTGTACAAATTCTGTCGAATAGAAATAGCTACAGTTAATATATTATGTTTTAAATAGGTTAAATTGTAGAATATAATTTCTACGTGTAAATAATATTTCTGTTCCACTCTTAATATTCTTTCATCTTTTTGATTTAACATGTTTTTTAAAAAGCTTAAATGTTGTGGTTTAAATCAAAATTATTTATTGTTAATTAATTGTTATTTGCGCAAGGTACATGTACATATGAATTTATTTCATTATATTGCTATAAACAGTCTGTTTAAATGTAAATCAAGTATCAACAATGCAAAACAAAGTAAAACAAGAGGCAATAGAAATAAAACAGAAATAATATCGCCCAATACAAAATATCTGGCTAAAAATATATTCGTGCATAAAATCACCAACAAACAATTCTTTGATAACGGTATTTTTAAACTTTCTATTCGATAAAATAGCTGTTAGCTCTAAGTAACCCTAACAGTGTATGTTTGAATAAAAATTATTTTTATTATTTATAAATCCAATCCATTTTAAAAAGAAACCCATTGCGAACGTACAATAGTGTTTACTATCCCTATAATCCCTTGTAATACCAAATACATTGTTACTGTCACAGCTGTTAACCCAGTTACCTCCACCGCAATAGTATTAATCTATATATTAACTAATTTAGCTGTTTGGTAGTAATCAACAGTATCTACATAATTAATGCCTTGTTAGTTTCTGAATGAGGTGTGTTAATTGGTTGCATTTTACCCTGTTATATAACGCACATAGTCTCCTAACTTTTCTGTTTGTTAGTTTATAAACGGCAATCTGTCATTTTATATTAATATTCTTTACAACAATAATTGAAGATGAAATGTGTTAGAATAATAAGTAAAAACAATAATAAGCAAGCAATATAGCAATAAAATCGTTAATCTTTACATATCAAAAAGCTAATATTTTAAATGATTAACATAAATACTAAAATTATAAAAACTGAAATATAAATATACGTCTATAAATGTAAGTAAATATGTAAGGCAATATAAACAAACCCCAGACCATGAGACTAAACAATGCAGTTGGCCTAATATAATAACTATTTCTATGTTGTCACAACCAAAAAGACAACATAGAATTGTACAAAACTATTTGTAATAATTTTAAATAATCTATAATCGATTAGGAACAATTTTAAAAGGATTTAATGGGTTAACATATATTATTTATAAATATATTTTGTAATAATATGTTTTTAAACATATTTACAAATTATATTTATACATTTTTAAATAGTATGTTTAAATTTTAAAATTCCCCATGGAGTGGGTACTTAGTTGGATAAATGTAGGCAATATGATAAAATTAATATATATTATTATTGTTTTCTTAATAATTAAAAAAGTGTGTAACCCAAGAAATACATATTAACAACAACAAAATAATACAGTTAACAGTGAATGTAATACATAATCACTATTTCAACAAAGGCATAATTTTTAGAGGTTTTGTATTTACTCACACGGAAGACGTTCGACTCACCTAAGTACTAAGTACTGTGTAATCAAGTACTCAATGTCTGGCACATGTTGGCTCACAACGTCACGTACTTAAGTCAAAATTCTGTATAAAAACGTATATTTTAAATTGGCACTGTCTTTGAAGGAATAACAAATAAACAATAAAACTCAAAGTATTTGACCGTAGTTCTTGTGGAGCGAAATGGGAGGGTGTGATTATCTACATGCAAACCAGCCTGAGCCCACCCGTCAACGATCGCAATACGTTCTCATTGCTGCAGGCAGTTTTATTGATTTATTGTTGAGGAGGTGTCTATACGATACACAGGAAATTACCCTCTGTCAGTTTGGACTTATTACAAGTATTTATTGGAATATTGAAGAGTATATTTCATCATTAAAACGCCTATATCTGATACATGGCTAAATATATATCAGCTGTTTATAAAATTAACTAGTTTTAACTGTTAAACAACTCATAAAAAAAACTTGGTAGTGATTTAAATTTCATTCCAAGCTATCAGATTTTTATTATAAACTTACAAACTTTATTATAATGTGTTTCAACATTACCATACATTTAGGGAACTTACATTTCAGATTTTTTTATTTTGATTTATTGAGTCTAATGCCAAGTTCAGACGTGTATTTTCTTATATTAAATTATTGACAATAGTTACCAAGTAGAGTTACAAGTGAAACTTAACTTTGAACTAATAATAAACTCTTGGCATTTTAATTGTTAAGTCGATGTTTCTAATAAACAGAGCATTATGACTTTTTGTTATACGTATATAATAGTATAATTCTCCATTTATATTGCGTGAATCCGAATGATAATGCACTAAAATAAAATTTTTAAAAGTCTATAAATAGCTCAAAATGGAAGTTTTTTTATTAGATTAGGCATACTAGACCTGTAAAACTGTACCAAGAATCAACGAATTAAAGTACAGTGGGTCAATATGTGTATGGTTGTGTGGATTGATGTGGAAGAATCATCATGCCTTCGTGTTTTGGAGTAACCTCATCTATTCCACTGACGCTTATGTGTGGTATAAATACAGCCTTTTGGATCAGTCAGCCTAAATCCTATGGCAAGGATCACAGAATATACTGACCATCATCCTGAATTATTGCAGCAGCTTCGGTAACAGCTTGTCTTTCACTCTCACATTCACATACTACAAAGACAAAAAGGTAAAACTAAATGTCCCAGAAAAAAGTGGTACAAGGATCAGGGGATCGGGTACCGAGGACGTTACACATCGGGGGATCAGGTACTGATGACGTTAGAGATCGGGGAATCGAGTATCGAGGACGGTGGGAGATCAGGAAACCAGGTACCGAGGAAGGTGAGAGAGGAGGGATCAGGCACCGAGGACGGTATGTCTCTGATAAAGACTACTCAATGGAGAGAATGCAGTTAGGCAAAGAATAGGGTCCATCCAGGAATACTGCCAAACATTTTGCATTCGAAACATCTACGTGTGATGATTGGAGATTCCCTCTCTCCGGTAAAGGTAGTTGAATAAATAAAATTTTCTCAAGAAAAGATGCCTCTTTTCATCCTTATTATGTAGAACCCGTGAAAATTCATGGCGTGACGAACGAGAGTATTTCAGGATTCAAAGCCTTGATTTTTCAAATTTAAATGAATGAAATAATCATGAGAGATGGGCTTCGCAGTGTTCTTTTACTTCAGTCTGATAGAGGAATCTAGGAATATGTGAGAGGGTCTAACTAAGGGCTGTTTGTTTATTAGATGAGTAGAGTGATATTTCAAGAGCCATGATTACATGATATGTTGGATGTGAGGGCGAATGAAGAGCTCGTGTCAAATGCTTTATGTTCTACGATATATGGCTAATTCCGCCTAGAGATAGATTTGTGAACAAGAAATGGGAAGTGTCGACAACTTTGAACTGTTTAATCAAGCAACAAGTAAACAACTCTATTTTTGCGCTCTCTCACATAATTAAATACAACTGGAATAGGAAAAACTGTTCCTCTAGAATCGCTGTCGGTTTTACCCATCGATCTATATAAGAGAACTGGATCGCCGACTCCCGCCGCAAAGCTTGCCACAGAAACGGCACGGCGCTACTCCACCCACTGGCGGGACGCAGTACTCGCCGCCTCATATAAACGCATTGTTATTATTGTGATGTTTTAGGCTGCGATGGTGTGTTTCTGTGCCGCCTACGGTTGTAACAATCGTTCTGAGAAAAACTGTGGAATTTCCTTTCATCGGTAAGCAAGATCCTTTTTATCTATATAAATAGTAAAACAGCAAATTAGACTATAATTACACATGTTGTTACTGTTTCCTAGCAAACTAAATATACCATCCATCACATTTAATATGGATTGCCAAACTTTAATACTGTATTTGAAAACAAAATTTTATTTGTCTTTTGCTAATATTATAACTGCTGCAGTAAAATAATAAATACCACACATATTGAAAACTGATTTCACCTATAAATATAGCCTACATTGTTTGTACGTGATATAATGATCATATTATTTTTAAATGATCAATTTCACCTGTTGCAAGTACGGACAAAGAGCTATTTCGTAATATTTGGTTAACACATTTAATATATTACTCATGGCCGTCTCTAGTAGAGACGGCCATGATATTACTACCTAGCTGAATAGGAATAATGACTATGACAGTGAAAATGAAAAATACCTTTCTTTAGGCAGAAGTTAGGGTTATTAAGTCCCTCTCTAACACTTAACCACAATGTTAAAATGACCAATACGAAATATATGTACTCTAAGCCAACGAATATGCCTATATAGGGTTTATAAATAAATAAACACAGAACGTGTGTTCCAGATTTCCAAAATATGCAAACCTGCGTAAGCAATGGACGATTGCTACCAAAAGGAAAGGTTTTGTTCCAACTGAACATTCAAGACTGTGTAGCAAGCACTTTAGTCAAGAATCTTTTTGAATTCGGAAGCATTAGACCTATACTGAAAACAAATTCAGTACCTACAATTTTAAATTTTCCTTTGATCGAATTCAATCCGCCGCCAAAAATAAGAAGGATATTTAAAAGAGTGAAGGTAAGTTTGAGTGGTAAAATCATACATTTTTCTCTGAAATGTTGTATGATACCTGCACTAATTTTATTAGTAGAGGTAAATTAATTAAGGCTTCCTATGATGTTTTCAGAATAGTTAAGTTTTTGCATAACAAGCTAGTTAACTGTTGGTCAGAACACAAACTATTCATTAACGCTGTTAGAAAGTTTTACAGCAACACATTTATAGGCCATGTTAGCAACAGTGATATTGGTGAAGATAGTCATATGATTAAGTTAATAAAATATATAGCTTTCATGACATGTAAAATATTTTGCCACCACATTTTTAAAGAAAAAAACAATGTATTAATTGCCAACAAACAAGGGCTACGGCAAAAACTTAATAAAATTATCTTGTTTAGTAACTTGTAATATAATTGCTGTAGGATAAGTTATTTGTAATAATAAGTTAAAATTAATAATGTTCATTGTATATAAAACTTTAACATACTATCATCTCTGTGAAAATTGTAATGTAAATAAAATGTTTGCTGTTAAATAAAGCGTTCTTTATTTGCACCATTTCATTTTGGAGTAAATAAATATCCAGGTATGTTGTATATATATTAGCATGAGAATAGGATACTATATTGCTAAAGTAACATTTTTTATTGTGCCTTGGACTCTAAATAATAACGCTAAAAAAATATGCCTTATGCGATTTTCAATGTAATTCCGCCTGGCGGTCCCGCCAGTGTCGTGCGGGTTGCCTAGCCCATCGGACCGCGTGCCCGCCACTCAGCCGGCAATCCAGTTGTATTATATAGATCGATGGTTTTACCTGAACGGAGACTCACTGACGTCGCAGATTTCATGCATAGAAACACTCAGCTTCCACCCTACGGTTACCGGATGTTTATTTAGTCTCTATATACAGTGTATATAACAAGCGGCTAACAACGACAGAGAAAACAGAGAAGGGGGTGATGGATTGTCCGCCATCTTGTCAGGTGACACCGCAACAATGCTGCACTCTCACATCAATCTTGTGAAACACAAACACTCGATCGCCTTGTGGCGAACAATGTCCTTTGGCCAAACAACTACTGTCCCTTACTTACAAGCTAACCTCAAAACCTAATTTTAGCCTCTAAATTTCAGTTGATTGATAAGATTTAAATAACTAGCTACTCTTCGTTCCCTCAATAGGATACCGAATAGGATAAAACCACCACTTTAAAAATCGTTATTAAAATTGTAAAGCGTGTCCCTACAAGTGATTATCTGTGAAAGTAGATTTTCCTTGTTATCTCTAGAAATAATTATCGTAGGCCGAAATAGTGTTTTTTTTCAACCTAAAAACATGTCAAATATTGAAAAAATAGGGAAATCATGCTTACTAACAAAGAACGAAAAGTAAATTAGTCAAAATTAAGGGATTTTAACATTTTTAGTACAAAACGAGTTTCGAAGAAAAAATTATGTTTCCAAAAAATTTAGGCCAGGCTTTACTCACTTGTGATAAAAACTTCATGATTTGAGAGGCGTAGCCTATAGAAAGTGAATAAATAACGAATTTTCTTTTATTTGCACTGTACTTACCTTCAATAATATCTTCACAACATTATTGCAAAGAAAGTTGCGCATATTTTTACTTTGTAAACAAGAGAATTACAAATTATCTGTAATTTTGTCATTGTATTTTATTTTATTTATTTATAATTTTTGTAGTTTTGTTATTTACGCTAGTCGACTGAATTTTAATTTTAAATTAGTCAACAAACATTGTTATGGGACAACGGTCTAAATTCCCAAGCAAATTTTCAATGTAACTACCGGGATTTGAATTCATGAACCTCTGCTTATGAGGCATAAGTGCATTAAGCCAGAAAGAGTCCTAAGCTAATATTAATCACCCAATTATTTGGGGTGATTTTGTTCGCAAACCACTTAAGAAACAAAACCGTACAATGATAATACAGTAAACATTTGATGTTATTACATTGTAATATCTATGGAGGTGTCGTGTATAATGTATGGAGATAGGAGTATTCCCAACGTCCTTGGTATATAACCCCAAGGGATCCCTAACTACTCCATCTCGCTAACTGGGTTGGGACTCCTGGAACTCCCTTGTGTATCATGTCAGCTCCTTGTGCCTAAAACTGACGACAGTGAGTTATATTATGTATGCCTTACAACTTATACAGCCCGAGGGTACAATGTAGTCGTTTGAAACTGCCAAGTTGTTCGGAACAACCTCATCTCTCGCTAAAGGGTTGACATTCTTGTTAGGGGGGGGGAGCTATTTAGCACGTACACTCGATTGTCAAGTTGAGACATGGGTTTAGCGTTGTATCTTGTATGGCGTTAACATCTCGTGAGTACGATTTAGTTGGCTGTTTGTTACTACCCTATGCCGTTTGATAGGGCTGGGACTCTTCGGGGGGGGGGGGGGGGGGGGTCACATTTTTATTACGTACGACTCAAGTATCAAGATGGGATGTACAGGAATGAATTTCCCATGGAAACGATTTAGTTTTCTTTTGGAATTTTGTCCGTTACCACCCAAGTCTCTCTAACAGCAATTGGGACTCTTAGGAGGGGGAAGGGTCACATTTTTATTAATTATGGCTCAAGTATAAAATGTGATGTACAACATTTAATTTCAATGGTATAGATTTAGATTTTTTGTTGAAAGTTTGTACGTTACCACCCAGTGTCTCTCTAACAGGACTGGGACCCTTAGGAGCGGATAGGGTCACATTTTTATTACGTACGATTCCAGTATCAAGGTAGGATGTACAGCAGCTACCATTTAGCAGAGTCCAGTCTACGAGTTGACCAGATGTTCCTACAAATGGAATGGCAAGGAACGATGGAGGGATGAGCTATATTATTATGCTTGAATAACAGTGAGTTCCCTGGGTACAGTTTAGTTGTTTGCTGGACAGTAATTATGTAATTACTTGATTGTGTCTAGTCATTGTTATCAGTTGAGTCACTTGATATCTGGTATTACCGAGCAGCCAGCCTGTCCCATCTCGCTCGCTGAGCTGCCAACTTTGCGAGTCTATGTTTTAAGGTCACGAAGTATAGATTGTCGTACGACTGGGATGAAAGACATGTACAACAGGGGTACTTGTATGGGTATGGGTGGGCGAGTGGGCCACTACCACCGTATGTACGGGTGGGCGGGTTGAATAATTTCTGTAATTATCACTGAATGAATATATTTTTAACATATTCATTATTCATTTCTAAGACTCCGATTGTAGGGATGTGGGCTAATATGACGGGCGAATGAAAGTAGATGAATGAATGCAGTCTTTGTTACTAAGTAAGGTCGAATATTCTATAGAAAGAGACATTTATTAATATCCCAATACCCAAGGCATCTAAGGGATGTACAGCTTTTACGTGGATCTTAGTTCCCAGAATGACGCCATATGTACATACTCCATGTACTTATGTTATTATCGATAATGGGATATTGCATAAGTTCCATATCAAATCATTTATTAACACATAATATTTGTTACAATTATAAATTCTATTTGTTCAAATGTTGTGTCTTGTCAAATTAACTATAACTACTACTAATAGACTATAATACTGTATCAATTAATTAATATTTAATATAAATATTTTACCACACGCATGTGAGGTATTCGAATGAATGAAATAGTAATAATTTTTGAACACTCAAAATATATATTTAAGCATACATTGAATAATTTTGTCAAATGGATAAAATTGTTATATGTAAATTAAAATAATTTAAAACAATCAAAACTTGGAACTTTCCATATTAAGATAATCATTTACACTGTAGAAGGCATGCGAAAGAAGAAAGGACCTTAATAAATCTTTGAATTTTGAAGTTTTGTTTTCTTTTTTAATTTTTAATGCCAATTTGTTAAAAAATTTTAATTCCATATAAGCTGGGCCTTTTTCATATTTTAACGTCTTATGTTTTGGGTAGCATAGTGCCTCCCCATGCCTTGTATTGTATGAATGGAAATATCCTATTTTGGCCTCAGCGTCAATATTTTTGAATGTTAAAATTAAAATCTCTAATACATAAAGGGAATGAATGGTCATTATTTTATTTCCTAAAACTGGCTTTTGCATGAATGAGAGTCAGTGACGTCGAAAATTATCCTTAGGATCTTTTTTTTTTGACATTTAAGGACTCTTTCCAGAGAGGATGAACCTCCCCAGATAGCCAATCCATAACGAATTATGCTGTCACAATAAGCTCGGTACGCGTCAAGAAGGATATTTCTACTACACGAAGCTTTTAATATTCGTATTGCAAAAGTATCTGAATTGATACGACGCATGAGTTTTTCGATGTGCGATCTCCAGCAAACAGTCTCGTCAACAGTCCACTGAGGAACACTACAGATGTGTCGTTCTGTAGAGTTTGTTTAGGGTTCACAATTATCTCGTCACAAATATTATGTGATTTATTTTTGTAGTGAAATTAATATATTTTGTTTTATTAATGTTTAACAACAAACCATTGTCCTCAAACCATTCATTTACCTCAGTGACTACCCGAGAAGCACTTGCTCTCCAATCAATTGCATCTCGACTTGACAACAATAGAGAAACATTATCAGCGTTCATCACTATATTTGCATTGTTCTCTGTACTAAACAGATCGTTTATATAAAGTAAAAATAGAATAGGGGAGAGAATGCAACCCTGTGGAACACCCGTATGCACCTCGGCCCAAGAAGACTCACAGGAGTGATGCGGACCATTATCAAAGGTGTACTGTGTCTTCTGCCGGACAGGAAAGACTTGATCCAATCCAAGGCTACACCCCTAATTCCATAATGGTTGAGTTTTAAGAACAAAACTGTGTAATCAATGCAAACAAAGGCCTCTGACAGGTCACAGAAAACACCAAGAGTCCTCCGTGACCCATCCAAGGCGCTAAGTATGTGAATCGTAAATAATGTGGACTTCCTCTGTTGAATCCCATGTTGATTTTTGGAAATTACAGAAAAATAAATTATAATAAAATTGATAAATGAGAACCTAGTCGGGCAAAAATGGTTTTCTCGCACCACTTTTCGGGGTTTTCGGGCAGAATGGCAATTGATGGGACTAAAGCAATTGGCCTATAATTGTCGATTATTGATCTATTGTCTTTTTTATGAAGGGGTTTGATGATTGAATATTTTAATTTTGAGTGAATGTGCCAGATAAATATGATTTATGAGAAATGTTAGAGGCAAAGCTAATTCATTAATACAATACAACAAGGCAAAGCTATATTATACAATTTAACTCTGTATAATATATTCCCTTTAGTTTTTTAATTACCTATGCCAAATAAAAAGTTGATTACTTTAAAACGTTCAATGCTTGAAAATGTTCTTCAAATGTCATTTCATTTCTTCCTATTTGTTACTGTTTCAATACATTTTTTTGTAATAACTTACTATAAGCTTATTTTTATATGGAAATTTTGCAGTCAACTGGTGACAACATCTATCTGGTTAGTCGTGATATATCTATAAAGAGTGCGTTAGGTTAGATTATGTTATGTTAGTAAGGTAAGATGAGATTAGGTTTGTAAGGTTATATTAGACTAGGTTTGTAAGGTTAGGTTAGTAAGGTTAGATTAGGTTAGGTTAGTAAGATTAGTCTAGGTTAGATTACTAATTTTAGGTTATCAAGATTAAGTTTTTAATGTTACATCAGGTTACTTTAGTACGGTTAGATTTGGTTACATTAGGCAATTAAACGCCATTTTCACGGATATACATACCAGATTTAATGTTCAAACGTAGACCTACAAAACTAGACTTGAACATTTGTAGGTAAATGTAGCTGATTATCACGTTAAAAATCATAATTCGTCGCCCAATTTCAGCACTCATTCAGCTGCTTCCACTGAAGGTTCAGAAAGTAATCTTAAAAGGTCATTTTTGTTTTCCACGCTTAAAAATGCATCAATTATGTTTCTTTAGGGAAAATGTGACTCGGTACGTTCGACTAAATAATTACCGATATTTTGAATATTTCCCCGTATTTTGTCGTTATTTATTGCAATGTGGAGTAATATTGGAGTCGGATCGGATGGGTTGTCTGTGGGGATGTCGGGCGTGGGGTTGAATGAAACTGACCGCGAACATTCCTGGAGTTGGCGAGACCGCTACAAGGTTGTTTGACCAACATGATGGAACAGTTCGTGGAGTGATATCACAGTCGGATGGGTTGTCTGTGGAATGGCGAGCGGGGGGTTGAATGAAACTGACCGCGAACATTCCTGGAGTTGGCGAGACCGCTACAAGGCTGTTTGACCAACATGATGGAACAGTTCATGGAGTAATATCACAGACGGATGGGTTGTCTGTGGAATGGTGGGCGGGGGGTTGAATGAAACTGACCGCGAACATTGCCGGAGTTGACGAGACCGCTACAAGGCTGTTTGACCAACATGATGGAACGCCATTTGTCTACTTTGTAACTCTGGTATATGGAATGCGGTTTAGTTTTATTGCTAGGGCAGTACACAATATAACTTCCAGAATAGTTTAGCAACTATTGGTTATGTGTTTTGCCATTTAATGAATACAAGTTTAAATAATTCAACGTAATTAGGACTTTTTAACGAAAGTTAATATTGTATTTGAATTTAAAACTTTTGCTTTTTGAAGCATTTATTTTTAACTTTGTTTTATTTTCACTTGGTTTTCTTCATAAATTCTAGGATATTTTAATAAATAAATACATTTAATGTTTGATACGTGATTCATAATAAGTTTAAATTGTATTACAGCTATAGGACTAAGAAAAAGAGCATTCATTGTTGGATATAATTTGAAAATAAAATTTCTACCACTATTGTTATATATTTTAATAAATAATATTATCCATTTCTGCTTTGTCTAAATTGACTGAATAGCCCCAATTATATAGTAATCTTCTCAGAATTTTATTTATTTTAAATTATTATGCATTATTCATCATTAACATGCCTAGCGTACAGATAAGGGCGAATATTAGGGGAAAATGAGTGTGACGAGTGTAGATGAACTTGTGTAGTCATTGTTATTAACTAAGGTAGACTGTTCCTTAGAAAGAAACATTAAAATTAACAAAAATCATTCTTTATACATTGCATAACATTATCAATCTTGTTTATCGCTATATCTAACTACTGACTCCCTCGAAGGCACGCTCTTATGTTTTTATGTGGATTTATTGTTCCTTCTGTACCTACTCCAGACAAAAGAGGAGAACGTCACGTAACACAATTTGTTACAATATATGTATAACGATGTACAAATATTTATGGTAGCTGATTTTGGTAACCACCTTCATCATCTTCAGACCAAAGGGATTCATAGGCCCAACCATCCTCCGTGGACCACTCTGGTCTTAAGGATGGTTAAACTTGATCTAATTGCAGGAATTAGGGGAACCGCAAATACTTGGTCAGGAGTTACTTGAATAAAAGAGAACAATTCGTAAAGATTAACAATGAAGAATGTGATCCTGGTGAAATAAAATGGAGTACCTCAAGGCTCAGTATTGGGCCCAATCTTGTTCTTAATTTACACGAATGATCTGTGCAAGGGAGTTTTTCAAGGTACATTGACGACTTTTGCAGATTATAGAGCTCTGACATATTTTGCTGACACAAATGAATAACTATTTATTAAAATGCAATCAGATATTAAGGTAATACGATATTGGATGAATAAACATCCTTATATTATATATACGTGAAGCCGTTTTTTGTCAACGCAACTCCTCCTTAATTTCTTAACCAATCGAAACGGTCGAGGTGTCAAAAAATGTGTCCTCTGTTCGTAGTTGTGCAATAAGGTCTTAATTCTTTGAAATGTTCACCCTGAAGGGCGCGGGAAGCTCTCAAAGTTCGTGTTTCGTCCATAAGAATAATATGGAGAGAGATTTACATGATCGAAAAGTAACAGCTGTTCAAATGTAAATAACGATTTACAAAAATGTTTAACGCCCTTTGAAATGTAAACAACGGTGTTTGTCATATTGATGAGGTTGTAGGCATGGTTTAAATGGTAATTTAATGTATTTATTTTATGTATCTAATTAATCTTTACCTGTTAAACAAAAACAAATTAAATAAACACGTTTTAAATAGGCTAAGTAATACAATTAATTTGGTGTGTATGATAATACATAGGTAGCAACGCAAGTACTACCTATATTAAATAAATCACTATATTAAATAAATGTAATATAGTGATTTTACGTTATACAGTTAACCTACTATTATTTTTAGTCAAAAATCACTGGCCGAGGCCGAAGGCCGAGGTGTAACGAGCGCAGCGAGTGGCGGAGTTGGCACGCTTAGCGTGCATGGGTGTCCCCTAGTTTCTTAATATTACGTGAATAAAGCAAATACATTATTTTTAATTTAAGAGGAGATAACAAAAATGAAAAGATATTAAAGTACCATTATTTAACTGAAATTTAAATTCAAACTATTAATTTCTAGAAGCAAAGGAAGTTAATCATTATAAATATTTAGATAGTAGTTGATAGTAAATTGAATTTGAAATTGTATGTAAATGACTTAAGGAAATAATTACTGAATGCTACAAGGAAAATGTATGTTTTAAGAAATCTTTGTCACTTGAAAATAATGAAAATGGTTTATTTTGCAACGTGGAATATCAAACAGCATATGGACTCAGTTGCTGGGCACGTATATAACTAACTTGAAACCGACTATACATTTACAGAAGAGGATCGTCAGAGTAATGATACATAGAAATAGATTTGAACATTCTGAACCACTTTTTTAAACAACTAAATATTCTGCCAGCTTTACGTTTATAACCTTCTAAAAAATCAGTTTAATGTACAACATAAAAATGCAGAAAATACAGTTAATACAGAATATAATCGTGTAAGTTTTAGGAATCCTAGAGTAGTTACAGTGCCACATCCCAGTCTGACATTGTTCCGGATGTGTTTTTCTTACAATGCTCCTAGAGTTTTTAATGTACTACACGCGGAAATAAAAAAAATCTAATTCTGCGAACAAACTTTTAAAAATGTTTAAGGAATGGCTGTGTCTTGCCACAAAATTGAACATCTATTGGCTTAGTTTGCGTATAATTAACTTGTTTTATTAAATCTAATTTCCTAATGATTTGTAGTAACAAATATTTCATTTACTAATATTTTTCATTATATTGTTCGAAAATTTTAGAACAAATGTTGTATGTATTTGTTTTCTATTAATATGGAATTCGAATTTCAGTCAGCTCGTCGCCTTTGATTTTAGTTTATTTAAGTAATAGCAACCCCAAAACAGTTTTTACTCAGGGGTGCTTATTTGTTTAAATCAAAAAGTTGTAACTTTCATGTAGATTTTTTTTAATTACATAGATACAAAATGTATTTAAAGAATCAAATTATGCTTTTTTATTTGTATTTGAACAATTTATGTACAAAGAAGATGGTAAAATACATTTTTCTTTTAAATTTATTTGACATTGGCTACATACATAATAATAATAATATATCTTTAAAGCATTATGACAATATAACATTGTTTTGCAAACGTCAGTAAATATAATTTATAATTCGATAAACCATCCATACAAGCGCATACTTAAAATGCTAAATGTTCACTAACACCTTCTACAAAAACAAGAAGGCTCTCTACTCATAACGGCCCCAACACTGGTTTTGGGGTAACTACCATACAACTGGTTTTCGTATTTGGTAGTTAACACAAGAAACGCTTGCAGTATCCTCTGTATCCATCTCAATGTCTTTTTTTAGTACACTCTGAAGTGACACAGATTTCATTACGCCAAACACTAGTCCGAGCGCTTATTTGCGACGCGGCGTAATCGCGCCCCCTTGTCCCGCCCGAAAGAAACGTTGTTATAATAAATACCTGATAAGTTACGGCATTATTTTTGGTATCTGCGGAAACTACATTAGACGCTGAAAACAAACATGATATGCATCATTCATCGATTGTTCGGTGTTCCATGTTGTTCGGCTTTGTGAAAATTGCCAACTCGCCATATTGCCTTATTGCTTCGTTCGCTTGAGAATCTCGCTACTGTACATAGTTAGTTGTTATTATTGCTAATTAGCCTACTAAAGTAGGCTTTCAAAGAGGGTATTTATATGATAGAGCGCGTCCTTAGCTAAGTGTTAAAAATAAAAAAATGAACTGTGTAGTGTTGATAGAAACGTTGTATCATATTTTCTAACACTATCCTTACCGCGGTAATACATTTTTAGGTTTCTGTATTGGTTGTAATTATGAATTTCTAGTAAATTAATTTATTGCTATATTATATACAATGCATATATTTTCTGAAACTACATAAAATTTAGGACACTGATGTTATCTCACATTTCTTATTTTCTTATCACAACATTGTTTCTACGGGGTATCCCTCCCCTTTTTGGGTGTAAAAGTTTTTTTCCAAATGTTACATTCCGCTAAAAAGAAAATAACTCATTTTTATGTTTTTTACATTATATTATAGCCTATATCAATGTGAATAGATTGATATCAAACATAAGTATTTTTTATTATGATTCACTATTTTTTATGGATTCTATAGCAAACGTTTGCAAATTGGCAAAAATCGCCACCCATTACTGAACAATGTCATACCCAGATCGAGGGTTAGTCTACTATTAGTTGGCAGTACATACAGTATACACGCGTCTACAGCAAATGCAATGTCTTGGACTGTATATTTGTCTCTACTGTAAATGATAATATAAAATCTGAAGGGTATATCATCTGTCATATAAAATAAGATACTCTAAAATATTATTTGCTGTCTGATTTCGTTCGATGGAAGTGTAGTAATGGCAGTAGTGTACATTCTTCTAAACAATTAACCAGAAAATTATTAAAAAGATCACGAAGTAAAGAAGTAGTAAGGTGGCATCTAGAACAATCAGTCGTCCCATAGTTGAAACAGAAGGAGAGAGTTTATCTCGGTTCGCCGCAGTGGTAAGGGACCGAGGGCGCAGGTCTCAACAGTTTGGACCGAGACAGGTCAACGACTGTCGGCTAGATTGTTTGTAATAGGGGAACAAACAAACAGACAAACGTACTTGCCGCTGTTTACATAGCTCGTGTGGCGTCTAGACGCGGCCACGTCAACAAACACTTTTGGATGCAGACACTACACGGCTAGCCACTTTAGTGTTTAGTCTAATATAGGATTACAACCTCTTGTTGTGTAGGCCTATTAATTATTCAATTATACCCGATATTGACATTATTTTTGTAGTACAACAGACTTTTTGAATGTATATACAATTGATTATAAAGCCTTTTTTGTTACGGTAACCATTCTTTATATTGCGCAAACGAAAAATTCTCATAATTTTCTTCACCTAACCTTCTTGATATCAACGTATACCGGCCTCCAGAGCATACATTTTTGTTATCTTCTGTTCCATAAAAACATAGTTTAAATGTAGGCCTACTCTAATTTTAAGGTTTTTTTTAGAAATCCTAAACTTATTTTATATATATATATATATATATATATATATATATATATATATATTAAGAGTGGTGCCCATTCTGTCGACAAAAACCCTACATTATAACTGAAAATACAAATGTTCATTAAATATACAGTGTCGTAAATAGAACGCCCCCTATAAAATAACCATTTCCCTTTCAAATTATTCTCTTTACAGATATCATTTTGTAGGTTAATTCCTCTATGAAATAAACCAATACATACATATAACTAACAATATATATATAGTTTTTTTTTTTTTTTTATTTTAATTGTAATAAACACCTTACCCAGCTGATTTGGATGAATGGGTCATTCTTGGAAAATCGTCTTAATTTTGTAAACACTGTCTTACAACCGGCTAAATTATACTGTACTAAGCGTTGTATCTGATTCAACATATTAAGGTTGTATTAGTGTTTGTTTACCATATTATTGTAATTAATTTTACTATCAATGTAATCTATATTTATAAAAGAGGATGTTTGTATATTTGAAGTTTATGCGCTGCCAAACCATCCAACCGATCGCCATGAAACTTTAGGATGTTGTCCTGTATACTCCCGAGATGGTTTCTGTAAAGTTTGATGCAGATCCGTCCACAGGGTCCCGCCCCACGGGCTCCTAAAGATCCCATGTTATTCAAATGGAGAATCTGAATTGTTTACAAAAAACATATGACTGTGGTTTAATGTAGTTTCACATGCCATAAGCAGATTTAAGTTCTCACAACAACAGTACTGTATATGTTTTGATTTATTGTAGTTCTACATTTCACCTTGAGAGTGTAGCACACACTACTTTTACTTGATCGGGTGATCTGTATTTGGTGTTAACCTTTTTTCCTCGGTAATTAAAACATGTGGTGAAACGTGAAAATAAAAAATAAATAATTATTTGTTTTGCAGTTTACTTTTTATGACATGCCTCCTAAAAAATCTAATATTGGTAGAAGAAGCAAAAATGCTCGAATTCTTTCACCTATTAGGTTCTAAATTAAACTCAATATTATGACCGGCGAAGCGGGCGGGTACAGCTAGTAGACTTATATTAACAAATTGAACGTTCTGTAGGGATTAAATTAAAATAGGCGCTACTTAGATGCAAAAACATAATGTATTAGTCCGTTTTAGGTAGGTTTTAAAATGATCTTCACTATATAAAGAAGAGATTATTACATTTATATAAGAACAAAATGTACAAATATACGTTGATTGATGTCGGTAAACCATGCTTACCTTCCTCAGACCAGAAGGACTCACGAAGGATCTAGTTATGAGCATGAGAAAATAATATGTTATATTATTTTAAAAACAAAGAATGAATTTCTTTTGTAAAATAACAAATACGTATTTTCGTAATAAAAACTATTTATAGTTAAGTTTTGTATTTTGTATTCAGATACAAATATTTTTACAATCTTATTCATAAATATATTGAATCGTGAACTTAACGTACAGTTCAACATTGTTTGGTGTGGAAACATTACTGCACGTGTATGGGTGGGTGGATCATTACCACTGTACAATGATGAAATGAAATGAAAAATGACTAGTGTACAATTATGTTACAATTGGTGAGGTTAGGACCAAAAAGTTCTCTCTTACACCTAACCACTGCACGTGTAAGGATGGGTGGATGGGTAATACCACTGTATGTATATGGATGAGTCGGTCAATACCACAGCACGTGTATGGATGGGTGGGTGGGCAATACCACTGCACGTGTATGGGAGGGTGGTCAATACCACTGCATGCATATGGAAGGGTGGGTGGGCAATATCACTGCACTTGTACGGGCAGGTGGATTGGCAATACACTTTATGTGTTTGGGTGGGTCGGTCAATACTACTGTAGTGTATGGGCAGGTGGGTGGGCAATACCACTGTATGTATATGGCTGGATCGGTCAATACCCCAGCACGTGTATGGATTGGTGGGTGGGCAATACCACTATACGTGTATGGGAGGTTTGGTCAATACCACTGCATGCATATATTCGAGTGGGTGGGTAATACTACTGTACGTGTATGGGAGATTTGGTAAATACCACTGCATGCGTATGGACGGGTGGGTGGGCAAAACAACTGCACGTGTATGGTCAGGTGGGTGGGCAATACCACTTTATGTGTTTGGGTGGGTCGGTCAATACTACTGTAGTATATGGGCAGGTGGGTGGGCATTACCACTGCACGTGTATGCGAGGGTTGGGTTGGTCAATACCAGTGCACGTTTATGGGTGGGTTGGTCAATACCATTTTATGTGCATGGCTGGGTCGGTCAAAACTACTGTAGTGTATGGGCGGGTGGGTGGGCATTGGGCAATACCACTGCACGTGTATGGGTGGTTGGATAGGTCAATTCCATCACCACTGTACGAGAATCAATAATATTCAATGAAAGTTGGGATGGAAGGGGTAATGGCTTCGTTATACAGACACGTTGTCATTATTAGAAGGTTAGTTAGACAAATATATCTTAGATAAATGGATATGTTGAGGACCAACCTTACATCAACATATACAGTATGTATTTCATAGCAATTAAAAAAAGATTAATTCGAATGGAAATTGAGTTAGAAAATGATTGATCTAGGATTGTTATCAATTAGCTTAGTTATATCAAAAAGTAGATTAGCTCTTTAAGTGAGAAATCGTCTATTTCCTTTAAAAGTCAGTGCGAGTTTGCGAAACATCAGAAAATCATTAGCTTTGGGCTGGGGGTTTGGGGAGGGTAAGACTTGTGACCGGGTGGGAGAGTTCACGATCCTGAACACTCCCACTTGGAAACCACGTATATATGTGAATCGAATCTACTGTATGTAAAACGGGATTATTCAAACTTAAAGTATGATAGATTTGCAAGAATGGACAGAAATGAGTGACAATGTGATTTTGTAGGCCATAAATTTGGAATATATTTTCTAAAGACAAATCATTCAAAATCGTTAAAGTACAAAAGTTCTACTTTGTTTGACATTTTTGTGGACGGTTTAGATGTTGCATAAATTATGATATTTCAACGCCCTTTTATACCGTTAGTGTAAACACAAAGATCTTTAACAACGTTTCGGCCCTGCGATCTATTGGCGTTCATCTCGAGAAGAAAATCAGACCCTTGCAGATTTAAGAAAAACGCAAAATATTTCACACTAAAAGCCATGTAAAAACCACAAGCGAATTAAAAACACCAATATTTTTAGATCAAAACCATGCAAAAAGCAGAAAACCCCTCAAAATGGCTGTTTTACAAATACGTACGTCCATTACTCACTTGTGAGAAAGTCGCCCTGTTTTAGTTTGGTTGTTCTGTGTATGTTGTGGGCCTAGCGATGTTGACAGTTTTCATTTTAAATAAATGTCTATTGCCTTGGGAGCACATGTAATGTGTGTTAGGTTTGTTAGGTTCACACTTGTTCGTACAGCTCCGTGTATTAAGTACGTTGAAGTAAATATCTTTCATGTTTTAAGTTTGCTCCTTTTACTTTATTACAGTTTCAAATTGAACTGGTTGGCTCGTTAATGGTCACTAATACTAATTATGACTGACGAAGGTTTTTAAAATAATGACTAGGCATATAGGGGCAGGTGTGTCATTGGATTCTGTGCTGTAGTCGGGAGGTGAAAAGAGCTCTTTTCCAAAAACATTTGTTAAGTGACTATCTGCATGAGAGTGCCGATTTTTACAGCCGGCTAGTAGTGCCGGTCCGTCTCAGCGGGTTGCCCCATCTGTAGTGTGAACACGGTAGGCCTATATAGAACGTGTGAATATTTTCTTTGCAATTGAGTTTTGAATATTTTTTTATTGTTACGTATTAACCAACAGATAGACTTCTTATCGAGTCTCAGTTTTATCTGCTGTTTTGAGGTCCAATAGAAGAGCGCTAATATATTCCCATGTCAATATAATGCGGGTCTACAGTAGCAGACCTCACTAACTAACCAAATTACTGGCACAAATATTCCTTTTACGTAAGATATACATTTGTAAGTAATATGATTAAGTATAAAACCCTGTATTTTGTTTTGTGGTGAATGGCAAGGGATTTGCAGACAAAGAAATTCTTTGTCTAAATCCATGATTTTGTTATAAAATTAAATAACAATACAAAACCATTAAATTAGCCCAACACGTCAAGTTTTCTTTAAAATTTTAATTGTCAGTTATACAGGATAACTGATATTATTCCTATTGTTTTCTATATTTTCTTTGAGAATACAACACTTATATCTCCCAAACGAGTTGATAAATTTGAATGAAACAACTCAAACCGTGTCATATCTGATACGCGATTCAGAATAAAAAGGGGATTTTCATTTCAACAAGGCTGTCACTTAGGTAATCCACGAAATAACAACATTCCTTCTAATACCAAACTTCAACGGTATTGCCACAGAGAACTACCTCTATATCTTCTTGGTAGAATGTTCTCTGTGGTATTGTGCTCTAATGGGAGCTGTGGCCTACCACCACAGAGAACTACCTCTATATCTTCTTGGTAGAATGTTCTCTGTGGTATTGTGCTCTAATGGGAGCTGTGGCCTACTACCACAGATAACTACCTCTATATCTACTTGGTAGAATTAGTTCTCTGTGGTATTGTGCTCTAATGGGAGCTGTGGCCTACTACCACAGAGAACTACCTCTATATCTACTTGGTAGAATGTTCTCTGAGGTATTGTGCTCTAATGGGAGCTGTGGCCTACTACCACAGAGAACTACCTCTATATCTACTTGATAGAATGAGTTCTCTGTGGTATTGTGCTCTAATGGGAGCTGTGGCCTACTACCACATAGAACTACCTCTATATCTACTTGGTAGAATGTTCTCTGTGGTATTGTGCTCTAATGGGAGCTGTGGCCTACCACCACAGAGAACTACCTCTATATCTACTTGGTAGAATTAGTTCTCTGGGGTATTGTGCTCTAATGGGAGCTGTGGCCTACTACCACATAGAACTACCTCTATATCTACTTGGTAGAATGTTCTCTGTGGTATTGTGCTCTAATGGGAGCTGTGGCCTACCACCACAGAGAACTACCTCTATATCTACTTGGTAGAATAAGTTCTCTGTGGTATTGTGCTCTAATGGGAGCTGTGGCCTACTACCACAGAGAACTACCTCTATATCTACTTGGTAGAATGAGTTCTCTGTGGTATAGTGCTCTAATGGGAGCTGTAGCCTACTACCACAGAGAACTACCTCTATATCTACTTGGTAGAATTAGTTCTCTGTGGTATTGTGCTCTAATGGGTGCTGTGGCCTACTACCACAGAGAACTACCTCTATATCTACTTGGTAGAATGAGTTATCTGTGGTATTGTGCTCTAATGGGAGCTGTGGCCTACTACCACAGAGAACTACCTCTATATCTACTTGGTAGAATGAGTTCTCTGTGGTATTGTGCTTTAATGGGAGCTGTGGCCTACTACCACAGAGAACTACCTCTATATCTACTTGGTAGAATGTTCTCTGTGATATTGTGCTCTAATGGGAGCTGTGGCCTACTACCACAGAGAACTACCTCTATATCTACTTGGTAGAATTAGTTCTCTGTGGTATTGTGCTCTAATGGGAGCTGTGGCCTACTACCACATAGAACTACCTCTTTATCTACTTGGTAGAATGAGTTCTCTGTGGTATTGTGCTCTAGTGGGAGCTGTGGCCTACTACCACAGAGAACTACCTCTATATCTACTTGGTAGAATGAGTTCTCTGTGGTATTGTGCTCTAATGGGAGCTGTGGCCTACTACCACAGAGAACTACCTCTATATCTACTTGGTAGAATGAGTTCTTTGTGGTATTGTGCTCTAATGGGAGCTGTGGCCTACTACCACAGAGAACTACCTCTATATCTACTTGGTAGAATTAGTTCTCTGTGGTATTGTGCTCTAATGTGAGCTGTGGCCTACTACCACAGAGAACTACCTCTATATCTACTTGGTAGAATGAGTTCTTTGTGGTATTGTGCTCTAATGGGTGCTGTGGCCTACTACCACAGACAACTACCTCTATATCTACTTGGTAGGATTAGTTCTCTGTGGTATTGTGCTCTAATGTGAGCTGTGGCCTACTAACACAGAGAACTACCTCTATATCTACTTGGTAGAATGAGTTCTTTGTGGTATTGTGCTCTAATGGGTGATGTGGCCTACTACCACAGAGAACTACCTCTATATCTACTTGGTAGAATTAGTTCTCTGTGGTATTTATTGTGCTCTAATGTGAGCTGTGGCCTACTACCACAGAGAACTACCTCTATATCTACTTGGTAGAATTAGTTCTCTGTGGTATTGTGCTCTAATGGGAGCTGTGGCCTACTACCACAGAGAACTACCTCTATATCTACTTGGTAGAATTAGTTCTCTGTGGTATTGTGCTCTAATGGGAGCTGTGGCCTACTACCACAGAGAACTACCTCTATATCTACTTGGTAGAATTAGTTCTCTGTGGTATTGTGCTCTAATGGGAGCTGTGGCCTACTACCACAGAGAACTACCTCTATATCTACTTGGTAGAATTAGTTCTCTGTGGTATTGTGCTCTAATGTGAGCTGTGGCCTACTACCACAGATAACTACCTCTATATCTACTTGGTAGAATGTTCTCTGTGGTATTGTGCTCTAATGGGAGCTGTGGCCTACTACCACAGAGAACTACCTCTATATCTACTTGGTAGAATGAGTTCTCTGTGGTATTGTGCTCTAATGTGAGCTGTGGCCTACTACCACATAGAACTACCTCTATATCTACTTGGTAGAATGTTCTCTGTGGTATTGTGCTCTAATGGGAGCTGTGGCCTACTACCACAGAGAACTACCTCTATATCTACTTGGTAGAATGTTCTCTGAGGTATTGTGCTCTAATGGGAGCTGTGGCCTACTACCACAGAGAACTACCTCTATATCTACTTGATAGAATGAGTTCTCTGTGGTATTGTGCTCTAATGGGAGCTGTGGCCTACTACCACATAGAACTACCTCTATATCTACTTGGTAGAATGTTCTCTGTGGTATTGTGCTCTAATGGGAGCTGTGGCCTACCACCACAGAGAACTACCTCTATATCTACTTGGTAGAATTAGTTCTCTGGGGTATTGTGCTCTAATGGGAGCTGTGGCCTACTACCACATAGAACTACCTCTATATCTACTTGGTAGAATGTTCTCTGTGGTATTGTGCTCTAATGGGAGCTGTGGCCTACCACCACAGAGAACTACCTCTATATCTACTTGGTAGAATAAGTTCTCTGTGGTATTGTGCTCTAATGGGAGCTGTGGCCTACTACCACAGAGAACTACCTCTATATCTACTTGGTAGAATGAGTTCTCTGTGGTATAGTGCTCTAATGGGAGCTGTAGCCTACTACCACAGAGAACTACCTCTATATCTACTTGGTAGAATTAGTTCTCTGTGGTATTGTGCTCTAATGGGTGCTGTGGCCTACTACCACAGAGAACTACCTCTATATCTACTTGGTAGAATGAGTTATCTGTGGTATTGTGCTCTAATGGGAGCTGTGGCCTACTACCACAGAGAACTACCTCTATATCTACTTGGTAGAATGAGTTCTCTGTGGTATTGTGCTTTAATGGGAGCTGTGGCCTACTACCACAGAGAACTACCTCTATATCTACTTGGTAGAATGTTCTCTGTGATATTGTGCTCTAATGGGAGCTGTGGCCTACTACCACAGAGAACTACCTCTATATCTACTTGGTAGAATTAGTTCTCTGTGGTATTGTGCTCTAATGGGAGCTGTGGCCTACTACCACATAGAACTACCTCTTTATCTACTTGGTAGAATGAGTTCTCTGTGGTATTGTGCTCTAGTGGGAGCTGTGGCCTACTACCACAGAGAACTACCTCTATATCTACTTGGTAGAATGAGTTCTCTGTGGTATTGTGCTCTAATGGGAGCTGTGGCCTACTACCACAGAGAACTACCTCTATATCTACTTGGTAGAATGAGTTCTTTGTGGTATTGTGCTCTAATGGGAGCTGTGGCCTACTACCACAGAGAACTACCTCTATATCTACTTGGTAGAATTAGTTCTCTGTGGTATTGTGCTCTAATGTGAGCTGTGGCCTACTACCACAGAGAACTACCTCTATATCTACTTGGTAGAATGAGTTCTTTGTGGTATTGTGCTCTAATGGGTGCTGTGGCCTACTACCACAGACAACTACCTCTATATCTACTTGGTAGGATTAGTTCTCTGTGGTATTGTGCTCTAATGTGAGCTGTGGCCTACTAACACAGAGAACTACCTCTATATCTACTTGGTAGAATGAGTTCTTTGTGGTATTGTGCTCTAATGGGTGATGTGGCCTACTACCACAGAGAACTACCTCTATATCTACTTGGTAGAATTAGTTCTCTGTGGTATTTATTGTGCTCTAATGTGAGCTGTGGCCTACTACCACAGAGAACTACCTCTATATCTACTTGGTAGAATTAGTTCTCTGTGGTATTGTGCTCTAATGGGAGCTGTGGCCTACTACCACAGAGAACTACCTCTATATCTACTTGGTAGAATTAGTTCTCTGTGGTATTGTGCTCTAATGGGAGCTGTGGCCTACTACCACAGAGAACTACCTCTATATCTACTTGGTAGAATTAGTTCTCTGTCGTATTGTGCTCTAATGGGAGCTGTGGCCTACTACCACAGAGAACTACCTCTATATCTACTTGGTAGAATTAGTTCTCTGTGGTATTGTGCTCTAATGTGAGCTGTGGCCTACTACCACAGATAACTACCTCTATATCTACTTGGTAGAATGTTCTCTGTGGTATTGTGCTCTAATGGGAGCTGTGGCCTACTACCACAGAGAACTACCTCTATATCTACTTGGTAGAATGAGTTCTCTGTGGTATTGTGCTCTAATGTGAGCTGTGGCCTACTACCACATAGAACTACCTCTATATCTACTTGGTAGAATGTTCTCTGTGGTATTGTGCTCTAATGGGAGCTGTGGCCTACCACCACAGAGAACTACCTCTATATCTACTTGGTAGAATGAGTTCTCTGTGGTATTGTGCTCTAATGGGAGCTGTGGCCTACTACCACAGATAACTACCTCTATATCTACTTGGTAGAATTAGTTCTCTGTGGTATTGTGCTCTAATGGGAGCTGTGGCCTACTACCACAGATAACTACCTCTATATCTACTTGGTAGAATGTTCTCTGTGGTATTGTGCTCTAATGGGAGCTGTGGCCTACTACCACAGAGAACTACCTCTATATCTACTTGGTAGAATTAGTTCTCTGTGGTATTGTGCTCTAATGGGAGCTGTGGCCCACTACCACAGATAACTACCTCTATATCTACTTGGTAGAATGTTCTCTGTGGTATTGTGCTCTAATGGGAGCTGTGGCCTACTACCACAGAGAACTACCTCTATATCTACTTGGTAGAATTAGTTCTCTGTGGTATTGTGCTCTAATGGGAGCTGTGGCCTACTACCACAGATAACTACCTCTATATCTACTTGGTAGAATGAGTTCTTTGTGGTATTGTGCTCTAATGGGAGCTGTGGCCTACCACCACAGAGTAAGCAGATAAATACTACAGAATGAATAAACTATTTCTGACGATGTATTAATTTGGTTACATAAAGGAATTTATAAAGTAGTTAAAATGCTAATGTAATTTAACACATACATAAAATAATTCTTTTTGAGGATATAAAATTCCTTAAAATTTAGTTTAGTAAGTTAGTTGGTTTTAATTTATTCAATAAAAATTACGTATGTATTGTGGAAGAACGTTATAAATAGTTACTTAAAGAAAATATTTACATATATAAAAATTTTCTTATTAATTTAATTTAAAAAAAAGGATGAAATATGAATCCCTTATAAACTACGACATAGGCTGATAAAAAGTTGACGATTGTATACCAAAATAGCGTAGCAAAATAATGGTTGCAATCCCTTTGGAGTTACAGTAATTACACTCCTTGGACATTAATTATTGTACCTATTTACAGCCACAAAGCAAAAATAAATTTGACTGATTAGTAAAACTGTAATTTGTCTCCAACCCGAATTAGTTTTATCAAGAAGAAAATAGGTATGTCCTTTGTGGCGAAATACTAAATACCGCAATTTGAATAAGCTGTAAAAACTTGAATTAATTAGAAACAGAATAATGGATTTGATGGCATTATCAGCTGATGTAGAATACATTAAGGAGTAGGTCTGTCAATAACAATGCCGGTTGTCATGGTAACGGGTCACGTGATCACGGAAGCTGTCATCCGTTGGCGGAGGGACGCTCAGCCAGCCGCCGTCCCACACCACTTTACCAAAGTAGTAATTCTACTGTTTGGAAATTAAATTAGGTTTTTCATACTGACAAAAATAAATAACGACAACAACAAAATAAACTGATGACGAGAGAACCTTAGCAGCAGTATTAATATAAATTATTGAATGTTAATGGAAAGTCTTCATCAGTAATACATATAATAAAATAAAATTTGGGTGTGCGTCGGACCACACGGTGGAAGTTATACTTCTTTGGCCATTCTCATACACCCACTCACGCACACAAACAGACAGGATATATAAATGAAATATAAGACATTTTTCAATATTATTCAATATATTTATCTTCAATATATTATACGTGACTTCATTATTATATTATACACCTATATTATCATTATCAGTAATTTCTTCGATTAAATTTCTTCGATTAACAATCGATAGTTCTTAACAATTTGTTCTTACTTTTCAGCGTGACGCGGTTTCTCGACCAACATCCCATCCCAAAGAGTCTAACGGGCGCAAAGAAGTATAACTTCAAAATATAAGCAAGGAAAAATAATAAATCGTTAAAAAGGCAAATGAAAAAAAAAAAAAAAATAATGACGGGTGATTAATGTTCCACCGATGTGTAATTTGCTATACTAAATTACTAACTGTACACGCACGCTTCGCCGGTCAACATATTGAGTTTGATTATACCTAAATAGAAATGTACAGCAAAATTTCAATTTATACTGTATATTTCCATTATTATTCAAATTATTTGATCTAATATCCAATTTGAAACAGCTGATATGTAATTTACTACTCTACTCAATTATTTTCAATTTTAAAGTTTAACCTACGACAATTTTACTTAATTTGGTTTTATTTAATAGCTGTTAATCAAATAAATCAATAAATAAATATAGCTCTTTAAGAATAGCATAGGAAATTTGGAGTTCTGAGGTCGGAGAGGAAAATCCTTTCTTAGTGAGCCTCTAGGGGCCAAGATACCTATGTACAAAATTTAAATTTATTGGACGTATAGTTTTGGAGAAACATGATGAGTGATAAATTGCTTTTATATATATAGATATATTTCTTGTAGTTTACAAACTTTGAAAGTCTATTTTTAGAGGCCGTAAAGTACGGCAAATGCCATTAAATCAATGAAATGTCGGGGTTCTTGCCATGTTTAGCCAGGACCAATGAACTTTTATGTGTTAAACTTTAATTTAAACTTGTATGATGAACTTTAATTTTAATACATGTAGTAAAATTTAAAATTTTCCGATTTAAATCATTTTGTTTCCCCTAGATAAAAAGTTTCAAAATCTAGACAAATTACAACTAGACAAATAGTTGTAAGCCTGCTTTTAGAGGGCACAAAGTACTATAAATTTTAATACATGTAGTAAAATTTAAAATTTTCCGATAGAAATCATTTTGTTTCCCCTAGATAAAAAGTTTCTAAATCTAGACAAATTACAACTAGACAAATAGTTGTTAGTCTGCTTTTAGAGGGCACAAAGTACTATAAAACAGTACTATTATGTTGACTCTGAATCAACAAAATATTGTGTTTATCGCCATGTTTAGCCATGTCCTATGAACTGTCTTCGCATGCTTTAAAACTAAATTGTTAATTTTCCGATTGAAAACAGTTTGTTCTCCTGGATAACAAAGTTTCATAGTCTAGAAAAATCTGTAAGTTTACTTTTACAGGGCGCAAATTAACCAATTTGATTTACACGCACAAATTGAAAATCTGACTCTACCCAAGGATGAAGGAAGTAATATAGAGAAAAAAGTCATAGGACCAAAGTTGTAGATCGTCTCAAATCAGGCACAGAAAATGGTGTCAGTTTTGTTGTAGAACCGTTCATTTAGCCGCTAAAGTCCAATTAGAGAAACGCTGTTTTTAGCTTATAAAAGTTTTGGTACTAAAAAGGCTGCCATCTTCGATTTACTAAAGATTTTTTCAAAATCCCTTCATATTGCACATCTACAACATAATACCTTTGACTCTACAAAATTTCAGCCTCGCAGGCTTAGTCCTTTTTTAGGATCTTTTCCGTTATACGTATACCACTATTTAATGTCGGATCTTTCCCGTTATGTGTCAGCAATCCCAACATATTTCCATATACATCGCACCGCGGCAGTTATGGTTAGGTTAGGTTAGCATAGCCTATTGTAGAATGTTTTTACAAATTACAGGTTCATTCTACAATATAATAACCTAACCTAACCATAACTGCCGCGGCGCGATGTATATGGGCGGCCTCGATGTATTGGGATTCTAAAGGTTGAAAATGAGGAAAACATGTTTTAAATCAATAAATTGAATACCGTGTTCCGTTATTTATACCAAACAATGGTTAAAATGTATTATTCAATATATATAAATAGTGGTATACGTATAACGGAAAAGATACCTTTTTTAGTTACAGCGATGAGTGAGTGAGTCAGTGGTATTTCCCTTTTATAGTTATAGATAACAGACTCATTATCATCTTACACACCGTAGAAATAAAAAATACAAGCAAAGAAAACTATAAAACTGTCACGTCGAATTATTTGTTAATGAACTTTTAATGTACTTAAAAGGGTAAGTAAAACAGACTTGGATTATTTCTTTTAATCTCAAGATGGTTAATTGTTTTAATACACTAATAAAAATTAATATTATAATACATATTTTATTTACTGACATCCAGGAACTGTTTGCAAACATTTCCTTTTGTGTTACTGTAGACATCTTCCTTGTGCGTTAGGAGTTTATTTTTCTTTAGTGAAGTTTAATGAGAATCTTAATAATCTTGGATCTAAACTTTAATTATTACTTTTATTTATTTATTCTTAAGACTCCGATTGTCAAGAGGTGGCCGAATGAGTGGTATGAGTAGGTCTAAATGTAGATGTGTCACAAACTAAATGTAGATGTGTCACAAACTAAATGTAGATGTGTCACAAACTAAATGTAGATGTGTCACAAACTAAATCTGATTAGTACTAAGAAAGTGTCATACATTTAATAGCCTACTGATAGATGAACAGTTGGTAACACTGATTATTATCAGCTGATCCCTTACAAAATTATTAATTTGGACTGAACTGAAGGCGTGTATATTATATATTATTACAACATATATAAGGCGGGTATATTACAACATATTCTATACTATTTTATAAAAGACTACCCGACAGCCCTTGCTTCGCTATGGGTTAGTTATCTACGCTTGTTTACCCTTCCATTCGTGGTCCAAATTGGCTGCGTCTTCCCATTGGAATAGAAATTCGAGAAATCCTTTTTTGGTTGGTCTCCACGATACAAAAGCTAACTTCCCGCCAAATTTCATCAAAATTTGTGGTTCCGTAGATTTCGTGATGAGCGAGTTAATCGTTCTTAGATTTTATATCTGAAGATAAAAGATAAGAAAGACGATTCTGTTTTAAAACTCACAAAGAGCTTGTCGATATTTGATTTGCTAACTTCTTGATATTACTGTAATGAATTAGAAAATTTTTGTTAAGAAACAATAGTAGTTATAAAATGTTAACTCAATAGACAAGAAGAACCATTGAAAATATATTTTTTTATGGTAGTACATCTCAAAAGCAACACTTTATTCTCTGTTCAAGGACATCTCATTTTATGTACATTCATTCCGAATTATTTATATATAAAGTTGTTTACGATGCTGGAAGGCGGGAGCAGAGATATGACCTATCGTCATTCTTAACGGATTACCGATACCTGGATATGGATTACCTCTGAGAGATTGTCCGCATGACTGAGCGAAAAACTCTCATATATCCTCACTGTTTCCGTGAATGTATCGCTGTCAACGAAGTCAAGATTTCTATCAATAGGAAAAGGAAACTTGATTGTAAGTTTATTTCAGTAGAGCCATCCTTTAAACTACAATATTGCCAGAAAATAATCCAGATTGTATGTTTTAACAACATTTTTATTTTTCTATATTCCATTTTTAAAATGAAATGAGCATTTTTCTTAACAATTCCAATTAGGACTCCTACATTAATGTATGAACTTCATACGACATAATGCCTTCTAAACCATTAGGAAATGTCATCTGACATAATCATTTTAATTGATTGATAAACGAAGGCAATTTGTTTGTAAAAGGTCATACAGATTATATCGCCCTATTTCCTGTATTCCTATATTCGTAATTCTGTCCAGACAACACAAGCTATAACTGGGTTGTATACTGGAAGATTATGGGAACCTTCTGACAAAGATTGGGGTATATACTGGAAATTATGGGAACCTTCTGACAAATATTGTGGGGTATATACTGGAAGTTATGGGAACTTCTGACAAAGAATAGGGTATATACTGGAAGATTATGGGAACCTTCTGGCAAAGATTGGGGTATATACTGGAAGTTATGGGAACTTCTGACAAAGAATAGGGTATATACTGGAAGATTATGGGAACCTTCTGACAAAGATTGGGGTATATACTGGAAGTTATGGGAACCTTCTGACAAATTTGTGTATATACTGGAAGTTATGGGAACCTTCTGAAAAGAATAGGGTATATACTGGAAGATTATGGGAACCTTCTGACAAAGATTGGGGTATATACTGGAAGATTATGGGAACCTTCTGACAAAGATTGGTGTAATAGCTTGATTCCGACTTGCTCTGAATTCAGACATATTTTTCTTGTATTTCCAAATATTATCATAATTATCTAACGTTTGGACTTGTTTTGAATGAAATTGCTATTAGAATTCAAACCAGAATCAAATTAAAAGGATACATTTTCAATTATCATGTGTTAATTTTAGTGAACTTATGAATTAAGCAGGTGGCACATCCTGTTGTAGCGGGCCAGCGTGCGTGATCGAAGGGTGGGTCACATCTCAGACCAGACAAAATGTCGGAGTTTCCCCACAGCATTATCACTGCCAAGGTTTTTTGATAGCCACATTGGACACGTGTTTGAGAGATTAGGAAATTTGGGATCTCCCCTCCCCAAACGCCATCAAATCTTATACATCTGCTAACCCCTGGCTGAAGTGATTAGAAATTCCAACAATTTCCGGCCTAGTTTCGGCCCAGCACGCATCTGTTCAACAAGAAACCATTATTCAATTTTTTCAAATCAAGCAAAAGCATTGGTAGCTTTTAAAAGCGCTTTTCCCATAACCGAATTTAATTACTTAAATTTGGACGAATTCTTAAATAATCACTTACTTTAATAATAGTTCTTGTTTTATTTGTTTTCCTTTAATTTGTTAGTGTTCAAAAATGAAAAAAATGTTAAGTACGTATAACACAAATAAAAAAAATAAAAATGTTCTAAGTGCTAAGCATTCACCATTAACCAAAGTAACATGTACAAAATGATATGTGAAACATAATTTTGTCAGAAAGTGTACGTACAAAATCAATTTATCCGTTTAACATTGGCATTGATGTTATGGAGATGAGCACCACAATGGCCGACCGTTCCAGCTCCCTCCTATTACAGACAGCCCAGCAACCGGCTCACGTACATAATATTGAAGGTGTGATTTAAACTTATTGGTCACATTTGTTTTAAATTCGTGGATTTGGTTGAATGTTAGAGTCACGTATGCAGGTGCGCCTGTTTATGATTCAGTAGGGTATTAATTAGTAAACCTATTCAGTAGGTAGAAATGAATTACTACAAAATAAATTAACCCCCAAACTGTATGGCTTGCTGAAAAGACTAACAATTAATATGTTCAAAGAAACCAAACAAGTAATTTTCTGAAAAATGTGTCAAATAAATCTTTTGACGTAGGTAGAGCACAGTGATTCAATATTAAAATATCCCGCGTTTGTAGAAAGGGTCTTACAAACTAAACTCATGCATAGAAAGTACGAGGACGTTAGAGGGTTCGCTGCAGCATCATCAGCATAAACAAAGTATTTCTGTGCTGAGCTTCCTGCTGATAGTGCCTTGCCAGTGGAGGTAAACGATGTGTGATAGGCTTTATCTTGTATTGAAAACGAATTCACGCGCACTACCTAGGTGGAATGTATTAAATATACAAAATGTCCTCGGGTGATAATAATTACAAATTCAGAGCTGTTGCAATTGTAATTACTATTGTTGGTGTAGTATTTTCCAAGAGATAGGCTAATAAATCAATCGTTATCAGTTTATTATGACCCTGTTTACCTGAATACAACGTACTAGTTACAAAGATAATAATTTAAAACAAATTATGTTATTTTATCCATTAAATTTATTTATTTTTACTGTTTAATAAAAAGTCTACTTAATTTTATTATATAGTTTATTTATTTCTAGAGAAACATTCAACCACTTATTTAGATTAAAGTCTTGTGCAGTTTTTTGTTAGGTAGTTTGTTTTCTATGTAAGGTTTATGTAAAGTTCTACATAGTTTGTTTCCTATGTAAGGTAATTTCAGTTTATTAAGCTAACTAGCCTACTAGTTATTAATACTACTACTAAGTAGTAACGAGGTGTATTTTTAAATTGCAATTGTTTTAGATATTTTTAAAGAAACAAAATACAAAATAAATATGTACTTATTAATGTATGTAATTAGAAGTTATAAACAATAAATTAATTTCTAATTATATCTTCTTTATAAATTTAATTATATTTAGAATATAGAACCTTGTAAAAAACTTTTAAAATGCTTTAAAGAGTTAAATTAATTTAAATTTGACCTTTTTAGGCCTCTTTACCTATTAAACATATATTTCTAACAATATATAGAAAATTCAGTACAGAAAAAAACTCTATTTAGATTATATTCATTTAGAATTTGATATTTTTTACACATAGAGTTGTACAATCAATGTTATGTCTCTTAATTGATGGTAAATAATAATCATGACTAATTTATATAAGAACCGAATGTTAAGTAAAATAGTATATCGTATTATATGATGCCTTATTTTTAGAAAAATGTAAAAATATTTTTAATGTAGTAATATATGCAGTTATATCATTATACCAGTTTACCCTTTACAGTTTAGTTGTAATACATGTTGCCAGCCTGACTGTTCTGTGTCTATGTTAATTAGGATTGTTTGGTTGAACCAGCTGATGTTTTTAGGGGTTAAGCGAGGGAATTTGTCCAACATTTATTTGGTGTACTTGATTATTGAAATTGTTATTATGAATGGTAAAGTTTTTATCTAAAGTTAAATTATGAAAAATCTTTAAACACTCAAAACGTCGTAGTCAGTAAGGCTGTAGGTAAGGAGAGGGCCTTACCCTTGGCCTGCAGTCCTGGTGAGTTAGGTCAACACGTACTTTTCCCCTAGCTCCCTTGCTCTTATGGTTCAAAAGTCACACCAAGCTGTTCTGTCATAGATTAAAGCGGTTTGGTCAAAACATTTTTTATTTTTTTTTTTCAATTTCAATGACTTTATATCAGCTATTAAACACCTCCCAAGTAGTTATTATTTCATTAAAATTGTGTTTATAGTTAATAGGGTAATACATCACCTCAAAGATGCAAATTTGGGCTTTCTTGGTACATTCAGAATTAAGAAACTATTTCCCGACTATAACTTTATATATTCAACTGGGATATGTATTTTTACACGCATGTTGTATTACTACATCCAATCGCTACCTACACATACAGTGAGACAGAGCATCCTCACCGGAGGTGAAGAGTGGACTCCTAGTCTTGGTCTCAACATTTCAGATTAAACATTAATATTAATTTAACATCTCTTAAATCCTATATTAGCTTATCATTACCATGGCAACGGCACGTGAAACGGTGAATAGATTGCACAAAATGTGTTGAAATGGACGAGCGTTTTAAAGCATTTTACTGCGTTCAGGTTGAGTGCCAAGAATTGTCATTTCAAATCCAGTTCAGGATTTACCTTTTTTCTCAGCTGTGTTTAGGACTGGTCAGTGGAAAAGTCCTCAGTAGTCAGTGGACTCTGTCTGTCTTCAGCATGGAGGGTGGAAGTTAACTGGAACACGGTTTCTATCATAGTTGCACAGATCAACACCTGATTTGCAAATGTTTACATTTAAGAATACTAGAAGGATGGTTACCTGAACTTAAGAAAATTATTATTGTGATTAATATGTGGTAAATTTTACTATAATTTATATAGAATTTTAGCTATAACAATATTAGTTAAATCTTATTATAATATTTATTATTATCTTATTATAGTAATTACTATAATAATAAATCTTATTATTATAATAATTTATCAGACTTGTTACAGTACAAAAATTAATGCATTTTAATATATTGCAAGCTTTTAATGTAAAAATTAGTAGAAGAGAATGTGTACAGCTTAAAGATTTTTTATGGAAAATTAAGGGATTTTAATAAAGTAAATTGTGAATGAGCAATAAATGCGCTTCCCGCCGGGAAATCTCAGTAGGGAATGAACAGAATCATAAAGCATGTATGATCTCTCAGCACATCATTCCAGTAGCAGATGTGTAGGCTTGTTGTGTGTAAATAACTGAGCAGCCAAGGTTGGCGGTCGGACAAATGGATTCATGCATGGTAAGTAAGAGAAAGCTGGAGCACAAGTTGGCATGAGCCCCAAACCAGTTTATTCAACTGCCACAAACTACTATCTGCAGTATTAAACCATTTTACTTCAAGTCATTTTTAGTAATATTTCTTCATAATTGTTTATTAATACGTACCCATCCACAATATAATTTCTCTAATGTTTAGTGTTTACAGTTTAACAAAATATAATGTATGAATTTTTAGGTTCAGGAGCATAATATTACCTTGATAATCACTTTAAAAAATCATTATTATAAAACGCGAAGTCTACTGGCAACAATGACAAACCTGCCTTGTGTTGTGGTTGTGTACTATGAGTGTGGTAGGTTATGATTCATGCTACAGAGCACATACTTACACCACTGAATGTAAGTGGCTAGAAGTGTGTTCAAACGTTGCCCGCTACGCAAAAACAAACACCATCCTTCACTGATATGCAGCAGTATTCCTGCTAGTACATAAATACAGTGACTACAAAATTAGTCTGCACAATATTTTGGCACAAGTTGATTATCACATTAAAAATAGGGTTACCATATTATCTGGGTTGAAAAAGAGGACACCCACCCTACCACAGGCCGATCACTAGATCGCAAATACACCCCTTCCCCACAACATTGGCTAATTATGGAAGACGGGTAATAAAAATTACACACACATTTCCAAATATCAAGATTTAATCAAACAGTTCCATTTCCATTAAATCAAATCAAATAGTGGCCTTCCATTGGAAATAAAAAATTAAGAAACAACAAAGAAACTATACTTAAACAGCTAAGCTATGTTGCACAAAACCGTTAGACCTACTGTCAGCGCAGAAATTATGTGCACCCGAGTTTGACGGTTGTTTTCTAAGAAACTAAGATGTCTATGAAAACTCTATCATGAGATTGTTTTCCTCGTTTAATTGTACGTTATGGCATATGATTTTTAATAATGCTTACCCTAGTTATAACAAAACAAGTACCGGAATGTTAACTAGTTTTCACTGTACATCAAATTTACACCATTATTACTAAAACACCTGTTTATATATCACATTTATATTTTAATAGGTGATTGGTAGGAATGTTTCCTTTAACTTTTACAAATTTTAACTTTTCAAGAAAAGTGCTTATCAATTCCCTGAAACAGCGTCTTCTTGGCTTCTAGTGGCCGTAAAATTAATTACTTGGTCACTTTGTAATCATTATGTAAGTACTGTTACTAATCAATTTTTATATGTAAATGTTAAGATTTTATATTGATTTAAATAAATTTAAATTATTTTTAATTGATTTAAATCAATAGAAAATCACTGCATTCACTTACACATATGAAAGTAATTTATTGTAACTATACATCTAATAAGGATTACAAAAAGACCAAGTAATTAATTTTACGACTTCTAGAAGCCAAGAAAACAATGTTTCAGGGGAACTGATGAGAAGGATTTCTCTCTTGAAAAGTTAAAATCCTAAAATTTATAAATCTTATAAGTAACATTCCTATCAACCACGGATTAAAATATAAATGTTATACATTAACGGGGTTTTTAGTTATAATGGTGTAAATTTGATATACAGTGAAAACTAGTTACAACTCCAGTACTTGTTTTGTTCCAGTTACTTGTTAATGTTACAATAAGTGTAACTTATTAACACTTATAGTGACATTTAAAAATTTATATGTCATGAGGTGCAGAGGACAACAGTGGTATGATTGAATTTTTCATAGGCCTCTTAGTTCCGTAGAGAACAACCTTTAAACTCGGGTGCATAAAATACAAAATAATATAATTTCTGCACTGGCAGTAATTAGACCATATATTTTCTTAGTTCTTAGCCAGTATAAGTGGAACTGGCCCCACTGTTACTTGCTACTCCCCCAATGTTTCTGGGTTAACATACCAAGAGTTCATTTTTAGGAACATATGTCCTTTAGTATTTTTTTTATATATAAATGTAGTCATACTACTCAGAGTAAGATAATTGTTTATACAATTGTACTGCATACAAATGATGCTCTTGACTGTGTCAACACTTTGTCTGTTTCTTTCCTTTGTCCTTTTAATCAGAGGACTTTTTTAATCATTTTTTAATTTAATCAGAGGAGGCTTTTAATCAGAGGAAATAGCCTCCCTGCACACAATGGCTACACATTATGGCTTAGTGTTAAATAAAAAAAAAACTCAACAAGTTTTAACAGTTCTGAATATGCACATATATCTAATAAATCCTTTTCTAAACAAAGTCAAAGAAAATGAATAGCTATGAAATAAAAATATACACGTCTCATTGTTTTCACATCACATAGCCGTAAGTGGCATTCACATTGTTCAAGTTACTTGACTCTAGTTTACTTGATCAAGCAAACTTGAATGAATTTCCCCGTTTAAACACGTGTTCAAGTATTTTTTTTGCTTGTTCAAGTAATACTTGACCCCTAAATTCAAGTGGCAAGTAAAAATGGTAAATGTTTAATTTTTCAGTCAAGTTGAATGCAATTGAATCAAGTGTAAACCCACATTCAAATTCAATCATATTTACTTGTGTTAAGTTAAACAGCTTTGTAGACTGTAGAGAGCTAACCTCCAAATCTGATGTCATAGCGACTATTCTTGTTGCTTACAAAAATCGTTCTTTTAACTTGAATGTAGTGTACCAGTAAACCGTGGAAAAAGAGTCAAGTTACTTAATTCAAGTAACTTGACCAATGTAAATGCTGCTGTTGCCAATACGCATGTGCACAGCCTCTCTAGATCTCAGCTGTACTCGATACAGAAATATAAAAAAAAAATATTAAAAAATTCAAATAAATAAACACACGCAAATAAGGTTACATAGCCAACCAACTGATCTCATTAAGTTAGAAATAAAAATCATACTTTCGAATAAGTAGTGACGTTTTCTGTGAACGATAAAGTGATGGCTTCATAACAAACTACTCTGAAGACTTAAATATTAACTTGAATTTCAATTATGAATCGATATAAAGCGTAATTCCCGATATCCATTTGCCGCTCGTAAAAACCCTGGACAATTAGGGGGTTTCTGAAAAGTCCGCCCGGACGTTTTTACATGATGTAAAAAGAGGACGTGTCCAGTGAAAAGAGGACGTATGGTAACTTTAATTAAAAACCAAATCAAAAAACCAGTTTCAGCTGGTTTAATAAAAAAAAAAAAATAATAAATTAAAACCATACTGCCATCAGGACTGCCACCTTATTATTATACCTCATATCTGAAACAAATTGTTAAGTCTTATCAAGTCTCGAACTTTGGATATTTTCTTTAGTAAAATCAAACAAATATACAAACGAGAGACTTCATGTTCTCTGTGCAGAGTTTAAAGTTTTTTAAAAGCTATACTTTTTGTTTTTCCTATTAATTTTGATCAATTTCTTGTTGCTTTTGTAAGTTTATATTTTACTATTAGTCATGAGTAAAGTTAAAATATACAAATTATATGAATTCATTTCTTGCTTAAAATTGTTTGCATAAACATTTGGTATAATTTAATGTATTAAATGGTCTGGTAAAATATAAATTTACTTTAGAAATAAAAATATTGGTATAATATGTGTCCTGACCAGGGCGCCATCGGGACGCGGGACAAAAGGGTCTAAAATTGGGACTGTCCCGACGGAATCATAGGAGCAACCCTCCTAACTGCCATGAAGTGCATAAAAAGTATCCAAACTTTTGTTTTCATCTAAGACCATAATATGTAAATTGACAACCACGCAAACATTCACTTCTAAAGGTACTTCAATCCATTCTCTACTTAATATTCAAGATTCTTATTAGTGGTATAAAGATGTTGATATTGCCAATTTTGTAATTTCCTTTAGCGTAACAATTCAGTTTATTTATTAATTTTTAAAATGCTTATCATCCAGTAATGGGCAGATACGTATTTTAAGTGAATGTAGTCCGGTGGAAAAACAAATTATTTTAGTTACAAACTAAGGCCTTTTATAGTATAATTAATTACAGTCCAATTACAACTGAATAACTAGGAGTACCTAGTGATCACTTTAAAAGTTGATTTTGACTTTGATTGGGATTGAGCTGAGAATCTCTTGTAACCCAAAGTGCTTAGTTCATTTCCTTTACGAAGAATAAATGTATACTTCTTCAAAGCAAGTTAGGGACACATTAGTTCATGTTTTGCACCATTGCAATAATTTATTCACATCTTTCAGTTATAACTATTATTTTCTTGACACAGAATACATATAAAAGGTGATTTAAAAAAATATCCCTTAAAACTGTTGTAGAAAAACATTATGTATTAGAATATTTAAGACTGTTTATTTTAAGTTATGTATTTTCCATTGGAAGAGCTTTAATAATAAGTAGCCTGGTCTATCTGCCTAATTACTGTTCATACTAAAAGGAGCATATTGCTTCACTAATAACATTAACACTTATGCTCAATGGCTGCCATCAACATGTGGATACTACTAGAGAAATCTGAGGTGTCCATGTTGAGTAGTAGTCAGGGTCTGGATGTTGTGTAGAGAAGAGAAAAATTAATACTACATTTAAAAAATACATGAATAATGAAACATATTCTTTTTCATATAGACCAATAAATACATTATAATGAAGACTGGTTAAAAATGTTGAATATCTAATTTTAACGTTTCTTTTTACAAATATAAACCAAAAACTATTGCATTTGGTTTCAAGCAACATTTATTTTTCCTTTAAAAATACAGTTGCAGTTTTGAAATTGTAGTTGTTACCCAGATTAATACTGAATTAGTCACTGCGAAAAAGTACTGCAAGGCATATTCATGTACTTATTCACAAACCTTTTGGAGGCGTAACCTAAAAAATCATTTGATACAAACCCATATAAATTTTGTATGTGTATTATGCTAATTAAAAAACTATACGTGTATATATTAAAAATTTAAAAATTCAGTCTTCTTTGATCCTAAGCATAGTACATATTTTATAATTCTTAAAGTTAATAGTTTGAGTGATCAAAAGAACATCTATTGAGATACTAATATTAACTTCATACACGTTATTGCACAAACTCATTAAGTCAGAGTTGTATTTAATTTCTCACTGTTAATTCCTGCGCTGTGTGGGTATTTCAATTAATTTAGTTTTCACCAACTGTAATTAACTTTGGGTAAGATGGTTCAAAGCCTGGCCTTTCAAAGACATAAGAGGTATTTCAGAGGGAAGGGGGCGAGAGTCTTGACTACTGTAGACCCTTCATCCTCCGGTTGGTAGCTTTGATCTACACCTGATTGGAATAGTGTCAGTAGGTCTGTATTGATGCCAATACATTGATAAACGGTCTATTTTGGGGTTTTTATTATTTAATTACTGTATTGTCCAGACTTGATATACAGATAACATTTTATTTTAGAAGTTTCACGGTACAATATATAACTATTTCAGATACAATTGTATACATTGCAATAGGAAGAACTGTGAAGATAGATCATATTAAGTATCTTGGAATAGTTGACAAGTTAAAACACATAAACAGCATTCACTCTAAACTAAAATCACCAATTTAGAAAGTTCTATTATCATCAAAACTTTGGTAATTAGAATATCTTAGGAGTACTTCAAATTAATTGACTCCAGATTGCAAAATGCAATATCGAATTGTGTGAAATCAATAAATTTCATTTAATTTTTATAAATATAATAAAAACTACAATCTGTGCAATATAATTGTTTTATAATTATTAAAAATTAGAAAAAATTAAGATGTAAAAGTTGGTTCCTTAACTTTGCAATTTAATAATCTTACCAGTACCTTAAAACATTATTTTTTAAGGTTTTGCAGCACTTTTTAAGGTAAATAAATAAGTATAATCATAATTATGTACCAAACATTTTTGTATATGTCACGGCAAAATATTTGTAGTACAACAAACTACCAGATGAAATTAAAAACTGTAAGACCTAATTAAGCGGAAACAATAATTTAAACTTAAAGATTCCCTGTTTCTGAAAAGTATCCGCAGTTTTCTTAAATGCCATAATTAATCCTTTATTATGCTATATTCAACTTCATTTTACAAAAATGTAGTGCAATGTCATGATTTTGATGACACAGCGAATTAAGGCTACTTTACAACATGATATCACTAATTTTTTTAATTAAATTTTTGAAATGTTGGTAGCATGGAGAATGGTTCTACTTAATAGAGTTTTAGAAAAAAAGATAAGCAAGTCAAATACAGTATTTTCATATTTTGGTTTATTGTTATTTTTAGTAACGTTACCACATTACTTGCAATCTTGGCAACACATATTTTTAGTAACGTTACCACATTACTTGCAATCTTGGCAACAGGTATTTTTAGTAACACTATCATGCTACTTTGTACGGAGAGCAAACCCTCATTCCCCATACACTATATTACACCCCACTAATAAAGCGGACAGATAGGCTACACTTTACTTATCTGCCCATTTTAGCAGTGTTCACTTCTAAAAATTTATCAAATGAATACTCTTTTTAAATTAATCTTTATCTTAAATCCCAGAAAATTACATAACAATAAATTCTAGCACATATTAACATTATTTTAAAATAAACAGTTTGCTTCCCATCTTTATAAACTAAAATACCTTTATTTTATTTGTAATTTAGAGTTGCAACATTGTACTGTTTTATCACAATTTCAACCAATTTTCACTATCTTCTCTGAAGATTGTAAACTAAATATTTTATTTTAAATAACTAACAAACTGCTAATCATAATTACACTTTATTTTCGAGAAACATTTTTGTATGTTATGTCATTGTCAGTTATATTAACCTATTAAATAGAAAAAAAGAAAAGGATGATAATTTTTACTTATTTACAGCTCTTAAACTGTATAAAAATGTTTGTTAGAGACTTAATTTATATGTTCTCCTTAAAGAAATATTGTTTAAACTTAATTATTTTAAAACAATAAATAACATGAGTATTTTCAAATTAGTATTATAAAAAACAGTAAGTTAAATTAAAATAAAATACTTTAGAGCATTTTAAATACTTTTTTATGGCTCTGAAAAACTATTATTTGACAATTAAATAGTTATTGGTAACGTTATTTGAGATTCATAAATGGTTGTTATGATTGAAGAATACAACTGAGCTATCAAGCAATTTAATTGTTTATTACAAAGGGCCGAACTGCCCAAACTAATATCAATTGTGGTCTGGTCCTTAGGGTGTGATAAAGGGGTGTTTGTACGATTGTATACCAGGTTCAGTTCAATAGATCTGATGATAATGAAATCCTGGTCTATAGCAGTAGTCAATTATTTGCAAAAAATATTTACTTATGTTATATATATATATATATATATATATAAAATACCGTACACAAAATCAGCAAATTTTGCTTTATATTCAATTAATATTTATATAAGAATAATGTTTTAAGAAAACTGCAGTAGGATGGAGGGAATATTACTTCAGTAGAGAAAAGGTTTAAGAGTCTGCTATATCTGCTGCCAAATTAGATCATATTTTGATTTCATATATATATATTTTTTTTTTTACAAATAAGTGTTGTTTTAAATTATTTATAACCAACCAAAACCAGTTGGAAAAATTACAATTAACTACTAACTCCACTGACTGACTGACTAGCAGTTAATTGCAGTCTGTCGTCCTGATGATGGCTTTCTGTATCTAGGCAGAAACTTTGACTAATCCAGTGTATAATGCATAGACTTTGTTGACGCGGTCATCTCTCTAAGACCAAGAATTTCTGTTAAGAACATATTTAAAATATATGTCCAATAGAACATTGCAAACCCTTAATTGTAAAATTTTAGGTTAGGTTAAAGGACACTAGGTTAGAATGTGTATATTAGGAGAGATAGGACATCAAAGAACTCACCTGAGAGACGCCATAGACACAATACACAAGAAAACAAACACAGATAGAATATGGAATCAGACAATCTAATTGCTTAAACTTGGGTTATGTGTTATTTCTGTGTGTGTGTTCTTGTCTCTCAGGTGAGTTTGCTGATGCCTTAAATCTCTGCTATGTAATGTTAGTTTTAAAATTGAATTGTACACATTATCATTACTATACAAAGTTCACATCAGTATAGCACTGGAACTAAAAAGTCAAACTACAGGGTTTTTTTTGAATTGCTATCATATAAGAGTCTGTATTAAATTAAATAATTTTATCAACAAATACCCCCAAAAAAATCTGTAATCAATTTTTAGTTGGTTTATAAAAATCCTGGCAACTTTTTTAAACTCTACATTTAAATGCTTCATTATTTCATTAGACTTATTATCTCTAAACCAACCTAAGCAAAGCTTACAACAATTTCGCTTAGCATGTATATGAGTTTGTACTATTGTCAATGCTTTGTTGTTTAATAACAAATAAATGGAATTTGATTCTGATCTGAGTGAATAGTTACTTCAACACAAATAGATTGTAAAGTTTCTTAAATTTTTCACATAAGTAACTGTTTGTTTTACCTTCAGCTTTTTATATTATTGTTTATGTTTACATATTTGTTAGGTCTAAAAACAATTTCTCATCCATTTACATTAAATCCACTAAGTATTTGCTATTTATTATTTTGATTTGCCAATAGTATTACAAGCAAATAATTAAAATCGGTGTATATACTGATTTTGTTTTGATAAAACACTTTTGTTAGTAATTATAAAGTATTTGTGTACGGTATTAGTTCATGTTCACAAAATATATTTCATCAGACATGAGTGTACACAAACAGCCTTTGATATTACCCAGTTTAATTAAACCCAACTATTATGATATGATATTACCTAACTAGGGACTATTATTGAATGATGTAAAATCTATCCTATACTGTATAATAGTACGCTTATGGATAAATGTGAATAGAGTCTGAACTACAAACAAAGTTGCCACTATACAAATGGTTTTCATGAAAATTAAATATATCATACTTTTTAAAATAAACATTTTAAATTATTTTAGACTCTGTTCATATAAATAAGAATACAATTTATTTTTCCTTAAATTTTAACCATCCGTCGGTCACTATCAAAAAGTTACACTCCTGGTCGCAGTATATCATATTAATACTTTTCATTTGAGGTTTAAAAATTAATTTTGCTTTTATTGTAACTAAATTTATTAACAAGGCCTATTCTTAAATGTTGACTTTCAAGAAATATATATTCTATTGTTGTTTTAAAAATCAACAAATAAAACTACAAAAATTAAAATAATACAACCCTTGAATATTCAATTTTTACATGTTTGAACGGAATTAGTCTCATTGTATCAAAATGATACTTCTTCATGTTTCAAGCAGCACTAATCGTTGTCGTCTATATATAATGTCCAAAATGTTGCAACTGACTCTTAGGAATGATAGTGGTAAATAGTTAAAACAGGTTATTGAGCATTATACATATACATATATATATATATATATATGTATATATATATATATATATATATATATATAAATATATGTATGGTTTTTGTCAGCTACCATTTAACATTTTTTTTTAAAAGCTGTGATATATATTTTGATTGAAATCCAAAAGTCATGTAGTATATGAAATAAAAGTGATCGCCTGTCACAAAGCTAAATCCATCCAACCCATCGAGCCATTTAGCTTTCAAAAGTGCTAAATAGACCCCGTATGTAGTATTTCAAAAGTGCGGGAGAGAATTCATCGATTCCTGGGTCAGAGTTGCAGCGCACATCGCTCCACCTGGCTCTCGGTGACCGGCTTCAATGTGAACACACCCACCCACCCATACACGTAAAGTGGAATTGACCCACCCGCCCGCCGATACACGTACAATGATATTGACCCACCTGCCCACCCATACACGTACAGTGGTATTGACCCACCTGCCCACCCATACATGTTCAGTGATATTGACCCACCTGCCCGCCCATACACGTACAGTGATATTGACCCACCCGCCCACCCATACACGTACAGTGGTATTTACCCACCCACCCACCCACCCACCCACCCACCCATACACCCACCCATACACGTACAGTGGTACTGACCAATGCGTCCACCCATACACGCACAGTGGTACTGACCCACCCACACACCCTATACATGCACAGTGGTATTGACCCACTCGCACACCCATACATGCACAGTGGTACTGACCAACGCGTCCACACATACACGCACAGTGGTATTGACCCACCCACACACCCATACACGCACAGTGGTACTATTATCAATACCACTGCACTTGTACGGATGGGCGGGTGGGTCAATATCACTGCACTTGTATGGGTGGGCGGGTGGGTCAATACCACTGTACGTGTATGGGTGGGCGTGTGGGTCAATACCATCGCACGTGTATGGGTGAGTGGTTGGGTCAATACCACCATACGTGTATTGGAGGGCGGGTGGGTCAATATCACCGTACGTGTATGGGTGGGCGTGTGGGTCAATACCATCGCACGTGTATGGGTGAGTGGGTGGGTCAATACCACCATACGTGTATTGGAGGGCGGGTGGGTCAATATCACCGTACGTGTATGGGTGGGCGTGTGGGTCAGTACCACTGTAAATGTATGGGTGGGCAGGTGGGTCAGTACCACGGTACATGTATGGGAGGGCGGGTGGGGGGTGCGTACAGGAAGAAACCTGGCTCACTGATTCTGTTTATGCTGGCTAATCCCTCCGGAAGAGTGCAGGGGGAATTCTGTAATTATGTGATCCATTGTTTGGATAGACTCCCCGCAGTCACATGACCGATCTAGTGTCAACCACCATTTATACTTTCAGTAGTTACATCTACCCACACCAATTTTGGAACCGTTTCAAAAGAGTCCACTCCCTACGAGGGAAGTACAGGCAGAGGGAGGGATAGAATCGTCAGTTAGAGAGGGGGTACTTGTATATCGGTAATCTACAAATGGGACAAAATATTAAACCACTTTTTATCAATTTGTTACATTGCCACAAATGGGCAGTTAAATTGTTATAATGAGGATGAACAGGTATGAAATTTGCTATAAAATAACAAATATTTATAATAAAAAAGAGTATTTACTAAAAGTGGTGTGTTTATAATTATTAACTTTTAAGTTTTAACCAACATATTTCTTGCTCTTTAAAATATAATGAGGTTATTTGGACATATTTTATATTTTATTTGGACAATTTTATATATATATATGTTGTTTGGACAAAACAACCCAAACAATACAGGATGTTTCAGTTGGCTTTGCCGTACTGAACACTTAAAGTATGTCAGGGCTGACAGACCTGACATACGTTAAGTGTAAGTGAACCTCATTTTTCAAACTTGACATCTGCAGCCAAAACCAATCTATCTATTCAGTAATTGCTTAAAAGTTAAAAAAAGTGATTTATGTAGCTCAGACTCACCTATCTGTTTTTTATATTACTATTATTTTTTTTACAAACAGATCTGTTATAATAATAATTTTAACCTATTACATAAAATTAGCATCAATCCTTAAAAAATTAATCGTATAACAATTTAATTGTGAAAGAAAAATTTAACTCTTGTATAAAAGAAGTTAATTTTATTTAGTACACATTTATTGTGACAATTAATACAACCTCAGATTATATATTTTATTAATCTGATAATTAATCTTGATAATTTAGTTATAGAATTATAATTCTTCTGCCCTATGTATTTGAGAATGTCAAGATTGCATTGCATTACTTGTAGGATGTTCCTTATCTTTACAATAAAGTGTATGAACTTAATACTTCAGAAATATATTCACTCTAAGAACAAAAGACACATTGATAGTTATTATTGCTACATTGAATAATAGCAATTTTTATGATAGTTGATTTGGATAAAAAAATGGCAAAAAGCGCTTGGTGTTCTAGCACACTTGTGGTTTTGGCTGCAACCAATGAATAGTAAATACTTTGTTCTATTTATATCAAAACTTTTCAACGGTAAAGTTATTTGAGTTATTCAGTCATTTATGATTATGATTCGACAGAATGTATGTACATGTCTTCCATTAATTAATGGTGAAATACAAAATTATTTAAAAAATATTTCACATGGAAACATGTATTGCTGGTAGCAACCAACTTAAAAATAATCAAAGTTCAAAAATTGATTTATTCTTGATCAAGTTTCTAATGTCTTATTTATGAGGTCAAAACAATCAAGTGATCATTGTTATATATCACTTAGTTTGTCATACTAACACTTTTCCCTCTCACCACCGAGTCTTAAGTTTTCTGGAAATAATGTTTCCATAAAATGTTGTTTAATTTGATCACTTGCTTCCTCTTGTAGTGATTCATATTAAAGAAGCAGTTCATTGATTACCTTATTGTCGTTTGCACTGTCACTTTCTATTGTGTCCACACAGTCATTTGTGTCACTGAGTGTCCATTGGTGTCATTGAGTGTCCATTTGTGTCACTGTCACTTTGTTTCAGGGCAAGATCATTTAACCTGAAGATATCATTTTGATTACCTTTTCTATTAAATAGTATATACAACATGATTTAATTATAGGTTACTAGTTACAACAATGGTTTCAATTCAATATACAATTAAATGGAGTGAAAAATTATTTACAAAACACTTAAACATACTCATGATTAATCATCATTTATCCTCACTATACTCATTTGTGTATACATACATATTGCTTGTGCATAGAGTTTCACTTATATATACATTTACTGATGCTGCTTTGGCATGTTTTAAGTTGACATATTTAAAATAAATTATCATTATTGTATTTACAAAGTTTTCCATAAATCATTACTGGTTATTCATTACCGATATTGCAATAATAAATCATATTTGCAATTACCTTCTACTCATGTCTATTTGTGATTTCTATCACTATTCTTTGCATTAATGACAATTACAATAATCACTATCAAAAATTGTAATCACATGTTTACACTATCTCATTCTTCTTCAATGTATTTTTTAAATTATTAATCTATTGGTGTCTGCAACATGATTCTAGTTATGAGGTTAGTCATGCTACAGGTCACTTTAAGCTATGTCTTTAGGCTCAATTGCCAAGGCTAACTGACACCTTAAACTGAAATACCTGCCATTTTGTGATGAATAATGTACTTGCGTTGATTAATTTTGAATTTTGAATGTGACTGGGTGATTAGGGCCGAATTGTACTACTATTGATCACTGGCTCATCACCTTTTACAAAGTTACATAAGTACAAAAGAATACATACAATGTATATCTTTGAGTCATATCAACATAAACAAGTTATAATAACAAGGTATTACCAGAAATTTCATTACCTCATCTTATTCTAACATAAGTATCATATTATTATCAATGTTATATTCAAATCTCTTTATACATCTTACTTCTTTACATATCTCATATCATTATTAATGTTACATTCTTTCAACTACCATGTGTTAATTATTATGACATCTTTAGGTATTTTTCTTTTAACAGTCACTTTTACAATTTAGTTTTCTATACAAATGGGATTGTCTGAGGACACTAGTTTATTTTTTACTAAGACCTTTTTTTTTATGTTTGTAGTCTGAAAAGCCTGAGATTTTAAAGTACTTCGTTACATAATTAACAATGTCATCTTTGTTTAAATCACAGTTTCCACCCCCCCCCCATCAATCCATTTTCACATTCCATTCCCTTTGTTTATCTATTCCCCAGTACTTGTTTCTAAAATCTACTTCAAACTCAAGGAAGTTAGTCCATTTGTCTAGTCTGTTTCTGATCCATACACTTGATTCCCCTTTTAAGTGTTTCATAATAAATAATATTTGACAATCCCACTGATCTTCTGATAAGTCTACAAATTTCTTTGCAAATTTTATGAATGTCATCGGGTGGCATTTGTTGGAGTCTGGGTAAAAATCAACTAAGTATAATTCTGCACTAGTACTAGATATTGTTCTATTATTTGTAGTGTTCTGTGCCGTTTTACTTCTGTCATCAACAATTTTATCTGGTGACCTAATCTACTGTGCTTGTATTGTTTGTATTAGTTTTATTACTATTAGCCCTTACTACAGGTGTTTCTCTATTTATTTGTATTGTATCTGGTTTGTTACTAATTATTTTTAGTTTTTCATTAACATGACATTTAAAGTCATCTATTTTACATTCAAGATCAGTGTTACAAAGTGTTAAAGCTTTCTCTATCTTTTCATCTATCATAGTGTGTAGATGTCCTATTCGCTCTTCTACTCTATCATTGACTCTACTCATTTGGTTATCTACTTCATTGACTACTTCAGTTAGTTTTACATTTAATTCTATGTATTTGTCTAACAGTGTTTTATTTACTTTACTTAGTCTGTCCTCAACATCATTTATTTTGACAGTCTGTTCCCTATCTTTATTATTTACTCCATCCATAATATTACTTTCCTTTATTTCAATTTCTTTATTAAAGTCTAATTTTACTTTTTCTATTTGTTTATCTAAGTTATTTTCAAGCTGACTTATCCTATCATTGAAATCTTTTCTGAGCTCATTAAATTTCATATTATTTTCATCATTTATCTTTATCATGTTATCATTAAGTTTTTTAAGTCTTTAAGTTTAGTATCAAAGTTAGTATTCATTTTTGACAACAAATCCATTATATTAGATAATGTATTTTCCATGTTTGAACTTGGCCTATCCATATCAGGTTTATTATTTTGATTTATTTCTTTTTCTTTAATTATACTTAAAGAAGTGTCTGAGTCATCTGAGTCATTCTCAGTGATCTGGTCATTATTTATTTTAGACATGATTAGCCTACTAGAATTCACTAAGTTCAAATATGCAAAAATTTTCAATTTAAAAATTCAATACATTATTCAATAAAATAAAATTCAAAAGATTCAAAAGTTTCAAACAAAATTATCTTTAAATATATTTAACATATTTGAAAAAATACTTTACAGCCCTACGTGGTTGGTGCCAATCTGTAACCTCTCCTCTCTGTGATGAGTTTCATTAATTTAAGTTTCTTGTTAATTTGATAAAAATTATTCAAATTAATTTATTTATCTTATCTCAGGGTCATTTTTATGGGTAAATCGGTGAGGCTGTAAATTACAATGAATAAAGACTCTTGTTTGAAAAAGCTAATTTATTACATTATTTTACTTTCTTTGTATGAATTTCAATACAATAAAAATGAATTTAATTACTTTTTTACTGATTACTAGAAACATACTATATTTAGTTAATAACTAGAACTTATCTTTAAATTTTTCTTCTTGTGATGCTGAAACTCCACGTGGTTTGCTTCTTCTAGGGCCTATTTTAATGTTATTCGTTCACTACCGATACAAGAATAGTTTTAATTTGTAAATTTTACAAAATTTCCCTAAACATTTTACCCTAAACTAATTATTTAATTTAATTAATTTATTCATCAATTTGGTGGACCTATTACACTGTAATTGGAATTTAATCAATGATGGTTTATGAGTAATTTATACCTACTAATGTTTACCCAAATACACATACAGTGATACTTAATACATTCCTTATTGTTCAGTGGTTTTAAATATTATATGCAAAAAAAGGAATGAAGTTTAAAATATACATAGAAATAAACTATAAATAAATTAAAAACTTACTTAACGCCATTTACTATTTTTCAAACTGTTTTAATCCTAACATAATTTTTTCTCAATTCATGATGTTTAATGTTAAGAAATAATCTAATACTTGTTTTGTTTCTCTAAATTCTAAATACTGTAATTAATTCAAACCAAAGAAGCACAAGCCAAGAGGCACAGCCAGAACATTTAAAATAAACAGAGTTACATAAAAGTTGGTGTGGTCTGTGTCAACAAAAGCAGCTTTCAGGATTAATGTGAGCTTCCAGCTTGAATAACAGTTTTAAACTTAAAATTACTACTAAAAAATTTCCTCCATTTTTAACTCATTCTTTTAAATGAGTTAAAAACGGAGGAAATTTTTTAGTAGTAATTTTAAGTTCTACTAAAAACTTAAGTCATTCTTTTAAATGAGTATTATTAAAATTTTGAGATTTATAATCCATGTTACAGTGGTTTTCACGTAAAAGTATAAAATTTTTATTTAAAAATATATTCTACATCTCAAATTTTTTTATCTTTAATTATATAGCTGAAGACTCACTGTAACATTGAAATCAAAATCTCTCTCTCTCTCTCAAATGTATATATATATATATATATATATATATATATATATATATATATATATATATATATATATATATATATATATATATATATATATTAGGGTGATGCTTAAAAATGAACATTGTAAATTATCATCGCTCACCCCTTAAAATTGTTCTTTGACCCAAAAAAAATCAGCAGAATTTTTTTCAAAATTTTAAAAAAATATTTAGGGGGCGCTACCATGTGTTAAAAAATCGAATAAATAAACAATTTAAAAAAAACCTGAAATTATTAACGCATTGCAAATGCTACTATTTTGGATGAAGATTTGCTTTTTATGTCTTTTAAGCTATTTGGCTGTGTATACAATCGACATATAACCTCTACTTGACTGTCTGTCTAGCAGTGTGTGGACTGTGGAGCCTGTCTGAGCTTGCTTTGCTTGTTGCAACGCGCTCGCTAGCCCCTCCCTCTCCCCACGCCATTCATTCTGCACTCCAGTCTCACTCATATCAGTTGTAGTTTTACTGTCATACTGTTCAGTTGTGTATTGTATTTTGTGAGTGATACTGATTGTGAGTATCCTGTTTCAATATTTAAAATTAACTCTCTTTTATCAGTCTGTATTACCACCTCATTTTTATTCGTTATAAACTATGTTCATTTTTGGTTTGTGTTATTTTTTTTTTAAAGTTAGGTTAGATTAACTCTTTTTGACTATTATTCAGGATGGCTAAATGTGGTACTCAGGCTGTTTTGACAAGAAACAAAACTGAAATATGGTTAATAGGTCAAGTTGCCTCTCAATTTAATCAAACAAAACTACCAACCATCAGGGAGGCCCTTTCCGTCCTTTTTCATTACAAATAAGAACAAAACCAGACAATTAAGGAATCTACTTATTCTACAGTGAATGATATTCTGCTAATCTGGGATAAAGCTAGAATACCTACTAGGCAAAAGATTCATGTCGTACAGAAGCTGGAAAAAATATTCAACGAATGGCAAAATTTGAAAAAGAATAAGGAAAATAAAGCAAAGAGGTCAGAGAGTTTGAAACAACGTGAAACCCAATGGCAAGATAAAATCAATGCATTATTTGACATAGCACATGCAAATGCTCTTGACATGATTCGAATAGATGAAGATCGTCAGTTTTTAATAGCTCAACGTCAAGCAGGCCGTCCAGGAAAAATGGGTAGTGTTGACAAAAAACTTGCCAAAAAAGAGACTGAAATTGAGCTGAAAAAAGCTCGCTTGGAACTTCGACGGGAAAAGGAGTTACAAGACATTAAAACTATGATAGATAAAATTCCAGCTGAGGACAATCTTACCGACAGTGATACTAACAGTGAAACAGAGCCACCCGAAAAAACTGTGACATGTATGCCGGAGCCTTTATCAAATTCTCTACCTAAAAAGAGGGGGAGAAAACAAATAGTCGGTGAAAAACTTGCAGTAAGCTTGGATGTTACCAAGCTGAGTGACAGAAATGCAGCTTTGGTTCTCACATCTAACATTAATGAGTTAGGATGTGATCCTGCCGATTACAGTGTTAATTATTCATCGATAAGGCGACAACGAATCAAAACACGACAGTCTTTGGCAGAAAATTTGAAAAAAGAGTTTTCTTCTGACGTTCCTTTAACTGTACACTGGGACGGAAAAATGCTAGAAAATATAAGTGGTCATAAAGTTGTTGATTGTCTTCCAATCCGTGTGTCTGGAGAAAATGTAGACCAACTCCTTAGTGTACCGAAACTAGAATCTGGGTCAGGAGAATTGACAGCTACAGCGGTTTACGACACTGTTTTGTCCTGGGGACTATCGGATAGAGTTAAATCTTTGTGTTTTGACACGACAGCTGTCAACACAGGTTCTCGTAATGGTGCGTGCGTTCTAATTGAACAAAAATTTGACAAAGAAATGCTCTGGTTATCATGTCGCCATCACGTTCTAGAGATCATGTTGGAAACTATAGTAGTTTCTGAACTAGGACCTTCAACAGGCCCTGAAATCTTAATTGTTCAAAAGATTAAAATATGTCTGGTCAGAAATGAAACTCCAAGAATTTCAGAGTGTAAAAACAGATCCATTAGGCTATGGTATTGTGAAAAATCTTGCACCAGAAATCGTTGAGTTTTCAAAGGATCAGCTGAAACAATACCAGCCCCGAGATGACTTCAGAGAGCTTCTTGAGCTCAGTATAATTTTTCTAGGAGATGTTCCAGAGAAGGGAGTATTCTTTAAAGCCCCTGGAGGAATGCATAGAGCTAGATGGATGGCAAAGGCTATTTATTCGTTGAAAATTTATCTCTTCAGAGGCCAGTTCAACATTACTAAGCGAGAAGAGCATGGAATCAGGGATATATGTATTTTCACAGTTGTGATCTATGAATTGGTTTCAATCAGCTGTAGCCAACTACGCTCCTCTAAATGATCTTAATCTTTTGAAAGATTTGGTAAACTACAAAACGGTGAACGAAATCTTTGCTGACAAGGCGTTGAAGAAAATAAAGAATCATCTCTGGTATCTGTCTGAAACACTGGTTGGCCTAGCTTTTTTTAATGAACGTGTCTCAGATGAAACCAAAACTCAAATAGTGAGTGCTTTACAAAATGATGGACAGGAACATTTGAAAAAAAGAACTACCGTTGACCTAGAAGTCATATCTACAAAACGTTTGGACAACTTTGTCACGTCCAACACCATGGACTTTTTCAGAACTCTTGAACTTGATACAACTTTTTTAACAAATCCAGTTCAAACATGGGAACAAGATGAAGTCTTCAAGAAGAATAAGACTACTGTTAAGTCTTTAAGAGTTGTGAACGACATTGCTAAGCGGGGAGTAGCTCTCATCGAAGAGTTCAACAAACTTATTACTGCTCAGGAAGAACAGAAACAGTTCCTGTTACTTGTAGTGAAAAATTTCAGGAAGCAATTTCCAGACAGAAACAAACAAACATTGATTAAAATGTAGTTTCAAAGCTGTGTTTTTGAAAGTATCATAAACATTAAACAATCTATTAATTTAGCATGTAAGAATTATCTAAGTCTTACTGAATTTTGTCAAAGGTTGAATGAGGACAAATGTTATTGTTAATGTATATGTTAATGTATGTTATTGTTGTCATACTTATCTATGTAATACTATTTTCACATGTGTTTTAAACCTAATTTTGATGAAAAGTCAACATGTCAAGATTATTATGTTTAAAATAATAAAGGAAGTTGAAATCCAGTTTTGAGGTTTTTTTCTTGAAAACCCCATAACTTTAACCAATGGTAGCGACCCCTAAATATTGATCAAAAATTCAGAAAAAATTACACATTCTTCCTTAGGTACAAAGACTAAAATAAGGGGGTGAGCCAAAAGAAATCTGAAAAAAAATTACTATGGTAATTATAAGCATCACCCTAATATATATATATATATATATATATATATATATATATATATATATATATATATATAAACAAATGTATGTGTGTTTATCCTTTATATATTTCAAAACCACTCATTAGATCGCCATGAAACTTAGGGAAATTGTAGATTTCACTCTCGTGTTTCTGGCATGGTTTCATTCACATCCTACTCTAGGGCTCCACCCCTGTGGCCTTTGAGGTTTCAATAATAATGTAATGGAGTTATTTAATGTATATGAAACCATCAGCTGTTAGATAAAAACAAATCACATGAATACTTTTGAAATAAACTAAGTGATGCTAATTAAAATTAAAAATAAACTGTTATATGCACTAAAACAATACTGTTTATATCTGTAGCGAGGTATGGGTAATCTGCTAGTATTAATATAAAATAGTATAATATTTAAATGAAATATGAATATACACAGATCTACCATCAAGATGAAGCACCCATCACTAAGATATGGTTGCAAATGAATGTATGTAATCTTTGTTACAAACTAAGGCACACTTACCCTGGACCCCATGACAAGTGAACAGCTAGTAAACATGAACTAATCCCTTGTTTGACTCCGATTGGGGTTATACCAAGTATTCTTAGAACACAAAGCTGGGTCTTAACCGTATATTAATGGAGGTATAAAGCTCTGTACATGACCTTTTTATGATGGTTATAACGAGAGGAGAATGCAGGTTTAAATCAACGCAGTCCTAAAAATATTAACACCACAACAGAGTAGATTTGATTGAAAGCATACAAAAGCTGATTTATGACTTAAATTGAGTCAATATAAATATTAAATAATGGAGTCTATCTTTTTTTTCAATTAAAGGTGTATTACAAAATTAATTTACGCGCTCGTATTAAAATTAAAATATTATCACAACTTAAATAAATAACATTACCCTATCATATTTTATTCTTAGTTAAGATAACAATTAAGATTCTCTCTCCAAACATGGTTACAGCTTAATAAGATTTGGTGTAACTCAGCATGTAAATTGGTTATACTTTTGATTGTTTACAATAGAGAAAACGTCACAACTGAATTTATATTTTTATATATATTTATATGAATTAATTGTAAAGTTACATAATTATTAGTTTGACAAAATATGGTCTTAGCAGTAAGATAAACGAAAACATCATGCAGTTCAACTAATATTGTTTTATAAAGTACACATGTTAATATGTTGAAAAATAATAATGTTACATCACATAGTCAGAAAAATATGTATATATGTGTGCGTGCGTGTGTGAAATAGAAGCAATTTAGAACATGTACTAAATACTTATTCAACGCATTAAGATACTGAACACAATATCCCCTTTGGTTTTTTTTTCATTTGTAAAATTCTGGCTCAATTAAAATACATTTACGTCTGGATTATTAATCCAGCCCAACTCTTACAAGATAAAACTAAAGTAAAGATGGAAAATATAAGTTACAACTAAGGTATGTTAATAAAACTGCTGCCCTCCAAAGTAAGATATGGGACAGAAATCCCAGCCCTTAATAAAGAAACCTGAGCTCCAAGATGTAATCCTGCGGGTTATTTTGTGCCAAGCCCTCTTGACTTTACTTTTAAATTGAAAAACTAATTAAACTTCATTGTTATACATATATTTTAGATATTATAATAATGAACACAGAACTTGCTTGGACATAAAGGGTTGGCTAATTTTGTTTTCATTTTTAAAATCTTAAGGCCATTTCTACTTATTTTTACGTGATTGCACTATCTTGTATTCCCTTAAAGTAGACCAATAGGGGTCTCTAGACAGTAAAATGTTATTATCTAAGAGAACAGCAGCAGACTGAGCTTTTATATTGATATGATGGTTTAAAGATGACCGAGGAGAGAAGTGTAATCAAGCGTAGAGAACGACCCTGTAGCGAAGCAAGGGCTGTCAGCTAGTTTTGTATAGAAACACACACAAAATATTTTTACATTTCAACTGTAGTAAAGGACAGCAGTGTTTATTTTGACAGATGTACTTAGAGACGCTTATGTTATATTGACATATTGTAACTGTAGTAAGGGGGGGTGTGTGTGGCAAACACGGTCCTTGTAATGAGGGATGGTAGTCTAAGGCTGATATTGTAATTGCCATAATAGACAACAGTGATTGAGATATATAAGGTAATCAAACATTAATGGCCGGGAGGATTGACTCGTCGCATGCTATCCTTGATGAAGTGGAACGTAAAATATGTATGAATGTGTAATATTGTTACACATGTTATAATTTTGTTGTAAGGAAGAACTGAGGTGGTAAAATTGTTTTACTTTAGTATTGTATTATTAGAGTATCTTATATATTATTTAGTAAAAAATAACAAATGTGTAATGTTAGTGGTGATGAAAAATATGTTGTGATTAGGATAAAAATGTTGAATTATAGTAATGGACAACAGATTTAAGATGGTCATTGTAGATTTTAGTAAAACACAATTTTTGTATAAACATATCATATTTATATAAGTACATATTTAAGTCAATTTGTGGCATAATTGTAATAATAACCAAAGGCATAATTAGTTTTTGAAATTTTAAATATTTTCTACACTGGGGTAATTAGTTCATTGTTCGAAATGCTTTTGGTTTTTGTCTGTTTGCTGATAAAACATTCAACAAAAGTTTTTTGAACAACAGCAAGATAAAGTAAGTTAGAAAAGTTGTTCAATGAAATTGCTCTTTGTTTTCCGAAAGCCCACGCTGTCTTTTCCGATAATATTGGTCCTCTAGTAAAAGTCATAACTCAGTTTTCAGATAATGTATCAATTTTTGTGTGTTTATTCAAAGTATCTAATTGACAATAGAAATTTCTATGACAATTATTATAACATGTATATAATAACGTTTACACCCTCATGAGAGATGTGATAAAAAATCTTTGATCTATGGTAATTTAAACATTTTTGAAATGTTGGAGAAAACAAATTTTACTTTATAAAAATACATTACTTTAATTTTATCTGATATCTGTCTTCATTTGAGCAGTTAAATATAACTTAACTATAAATAATATATTTAGTTTTTTTATTTAAATGTTTGCATAAAATGCAGGCAATTTATAAAAATACAAAATCCTATCTGTAAAAATAGAATAAGATTGCAGATAATTAACAACTGATATATAAATTTCTAAATTCAAAACTTTACAGTGACTGGGGTGCTAGTTGTTGATAAATGAACATCAACTGAATGATAAAAAAGGTATTATCTAGTGGTTTGAGTCATCAATTTAACCAGACTTAAGCACTGTTATTTTTAAAAATTATTCTCCGTTTCCTTATCTTTGATAAACTATTGATCGTTTGATGGAGTTAACACATTAACAGAATTAGTGGTTGGTTGTTCGATGTTGATGGAATACCGCCAATGCACATGGAACACTGCTGATTGGCCAGACAAATTGACAATGGATTGACCAAGCAGTCATCCACAATTGACTCTATCAATAAATTGGAGAGGTAGATTTGACCTATAACTTACCCATAGAATACAATTTTCTGTTTAATTTTTACTACATGTCTATTTAACATGTCTTATTTCTTGTTTGGGAATCATTAAATAAATTCTTATTTTTAATTTAAATATCATCCTAAGTGAATGCAATACTTGATTGTCTTGAGGTATAAATATTTTCATGATCAAATTTAATTAAAATTACTATTTTTAACAAATGAATAAATAATGCATTTTCATAGATATAAACAGTATACACATAGGGCCGGTTAGCAGTATATGGCCAACATGAGTCCAAATTCAAAAAACATTAAAAAATCCACATTCAATATAAAAACCAGAACTCTCTGCAAAATTTGCTGCTTTCAAATAAAAGATTTAAACGAATAGTTTATCAAATAGATAACTAAAAACTAATAGATACATGTAGAGATACTAAAATTATCAAAATTAACCCTAGAGCTGGCAATGGTGCGCCTCTGTACTGGCGGCCTCTTTTTAGCTTATGTGCAGGCATTTTTTATAACTTATCCTTTTTCATAACTAATGGTTCAAATGTAACCATTTATATTTTAGTTTATTGACAAGTAACTGGGATACAATAACATTTTATTGATTTTAGGTTTTATAGAAATATTTTTTAGATCGCATGTAACAAACATGTTTATTTTTTAAATTAATTTTGAAAACATTTCCATTGTCTGTTAACTGGTGCATTTTTTTATGAAAGTGTAAATGTATAGTTTGTTCACAATGTTATTTTGATTACAAAAATATATAGTTATTATAACAATTACCTATAATTTTCTTTTTTGTATGACCTGAAATGAAAAAGTGTGCAGTTTTACTTTTATTTCAAAATGCGCATGTCTACTAAGATTTACAATCCATAATAATAAAACAACACGATATGATAAAATAAATATTTATGTAAGAATGGTAGCTAAAACTAAAACAAAATAAAATAATAAATTTGAAATATCACCTTATTAACAAACGTTTAAACAAAACAAACCTAGTCATTGTTGACATCACGCAATGCCATAATGGCTAAGGGGTATTTTGTTTGCTTAAAATATTTGTTAGAATATTAGCTGACACTAAAACAAAATAAAATTATAAATTTGAAATATCACCTTATTTACATATGTTTAAACAAAACAAACAAACCTGCCCATTGTTGACATCGCACATGGCTAAGCAGTATTTGGCTCGCAAAAGCTGGTTGCTGCCCATAGATAGTGAATTTTTATTTGTCTAACAAAGGAAATATAAAAATTATAAATTAGTACTACAAGTAATTCTCTTTCAAAATATAATCATTAAAAGTCATTTTATAAAGTTTATTTCTGAAATTTGAACGAAAACGACACGTTTGTTTTGGCGACAAAAATTCGTTTCATGCCAGCTCTAGGGTATAACAATTAAAATACTAAATAAGTGAGAAATATTAAAATGAAGAAATTATGACATTTTCTTGTAATGAACTAGGAAATGAATTAAGAAATTACTGGATTCCAAAAGTCAGTTTTTCTTGGAGCAGAGACCATGTATGTAATTTAGAGTAAAAATGTTAATATTGATAATATTATTTATTTTATTAGATAATTTGAAATACTTAGAAAACACTTAGGTCGCTTGTCCAAAGACTACTAATTTGAAAGTTTTGTTTATACAATTTTAAGTATTACATTGAAGGTTGCTATTTCCTTGTTTACTATCTATTTTGCAAAATAATCTTAATACTTTATATACGTATTAATAGATGTTGGACTGGTAATGTTTTTAATTCTTCAAATAGAGATAAATAACTGTCTAGTTTCATTTTACTTAGTATTATATGGAAAGGCTCAGTATCAAGAAATGATTTTGAGTGATACTGAGCCTTTCCAGCAGATATTTTAAAGCATTTCCCCGACTAATTATTCCAAATTGCAACCAAGAATGTTTTAGGGCAAAGTATAGGCTATGTAACAAATAATGTTAATATATCACAATTGTTATTCACGCTTAGGACCAAACAGACAATACAAAGTACAGTCAACGCTGTTATGATAAGGCTAATATGGCTTTCATTTACATATTAAACCAGTGGCGTATATATGGGGGGGGGCCGAGGGGGCCTCGGCCCCCCCCGAAATATACAAAAATAAATATTTTTTATCCATAAATAAAAAAAATGTTCATCACATTTTATGTATTAATATTTCTAAACATATACAATATCGGTGTAATTGTGTACATTATAAACATATAGCCTATCATTTTAACTTAAAACATAATATTATCCCAATTTTGTAGGAGCTAGAATAGCGTAAAATGACATCTCCATGAGTTTACTTTTTGAAAAATTTCCCGGGGCGGTACCCCCGGACCCCCCGGTAATGTGTCTTGGTAATACTTGCTTAACCAAGATCGGCCCCCCCCGAAAAAAATTTGTATATACGCCACTGTATTAAACAATATGTAATATGTAAATGCTGTGACCATGCTTGTTTCATTCTTTCTGAAAGCTCTCATTCTTTGACCATGCCTGGTTGTTCTGGTTCTTTTTCCTGTTACCCTCTAATAAACTTTTCAATCAACAATCTCTTGCTGGAATGTGTTCCCCATAGAAATGTCAGTTTGTGTTATATCTGCTGCTTTTAGATATTGTTTTATTGCACTAATACATTTAATAGTTTATGTTTTGATTCTACTTCCTTTCTCATAAAATTCATTTGCTTTCTTACCCCTAGATAAGTATCACGAATGAGTGTGACGCTTATGGTATCGATACGTGAAATTGCAATCTTGATAAACACAGTTGTACATTGATAATTGTTTAATTAAAATCACTAATACATGAAAAAAAAAAAAACATTCGAAGATCTATTGTTCATAGAGTTTGTTAGCTTGTATTACAAATGTCAATGTATGCTAAGACCCATAAAATCCTACTGAAAAGTATTTTTTTTCATTTCTGGTTATATTGTATGTGAATTTTACATATTTTTCTCTTTAAGTATTGAAATTTAATAAAAATGTCACAACATTGATACATTACACTAAAGGGAGTAACCAAACAATGCTGTTTGGACAAACATCTGTCATGTTAAACAACTATTTTAGAGTAAAAAAAATACAAAACATCACATCAAAATTGTGTGATACCTATCTAGAGTAGTGGATTCCATTCTTTTCATTTGTCCATAGTATTCTGGTCTTCATTATCTCGTATAAGAATTTAGGTAATGAATTCTTCTATATCCTTATTACTCTGTAAATGAACCCGTCTATAAATGAGGTATTTTTTATGGAATATTTATAACAATATTGTTTGCAGCTAAAATTAAACTTTTTTCATAAAACAATTACTTCTTTCACACCTAATTCTTCCTTTTTTGTCTTCAGGTGATTTGTGCCATCCTCTTAACTGCAAGAAGAAGGAACTTTGTCTCCTGGAGGACGCATTCACTGCTGTCTGTGTTAGTAAGAAAGAGCTGCACAAGAGTGGAGACATTGTCATTCCTAAGTCCAAGCTGCAGGAAGAGACTAAGCAGGAGTCTGACGACGTCTTCTATGACAGTGAGGACGATTCTGACGACGATGAGTCAGACTCTAACCAAGATATTGCCACTCTGTGAGTACTCCTTGAATATATATATTCATGTTTTGTACATTAGGAGAGGTTTAATGTATCTTTCGTTTCTTTTGTCTGTAATGTTTATGTATTTCCACATTTGGCAATATACTGTTTTTAAAATCCAATTTAATATTTAACTAGGAAAAAAGATTCTGGTCTAGTGAAAATATATTGAAGCAAAATATATATATATATTCCGAGACTCGCTAACTGACTCATCTTGAGATTTTAAAACTATTACCACCAATAGACTTAAATGTTTGAGAAAATGCAGATTTTGTATCATAGAGAATTACCAAAGATAGATTTTCAAAATTCCTTATATAAAAGGTAGGAAAGGGCTTTAAAATAGCCCTTTTCCTCCATAAGAATAACATTACAATAAATCATTCAACATTAAATTAAAATTTTAAAATATCTTATAGACAAAAACCATAACAATATTTGTTCTTTTACTTTAAATGGTATATGTGTTACTGTTGATGCAAGGTGTCACAAGCACAGTGACTGATGAAGTTGGCATGTAAAGCGTGCATGGTGTCTCCTAGTCCTCAATATTAGCAATAATGAACAGAACTAACTCAACAAGAACCATAAATAAACTATTAACATACATACTCTAATAATCCGGAAAATGAAATGGTACCTAGAAAAATATTTTCTCTCAACAATTTTATTGTTGACTGATAATCATTTGTTAACATTTCATCGTCATGGCAATTCCATGTCAATATCCACTTAAGTACGGTACTTCTTAACTACTCTTTATAACAAATGAAAATGTTAGCAATAAATAATTCATAAAGTATGTATGAAGAATCAAAAGTTTCAATATATCCTCAAATTAATGTTTGACTAAGAATAAAAATAAAAAGACAAATTAAGATAAACTCACATAAAAACAAATTATAGTTCACAAATTTCATTTTACATTAAACCGAGATATTGCATTACAAAAAAAATGAAGAATGTACAGTTGTGCACAAGCTCGTTTGTAGCTCTCATCAAGAGTGATGACTTGTCGTTATAAGTCTAGTTAATAGAGTAATCTTCTTTGAGATCAGATGAGGATGGCAACATGGTCTGTGGCCTTTTAATGCTCTACTTTTCCAGTCAGCCATCTTGGATTGATGCTCATAAAAATAATACGATATTATGGTGTCTGCAATATGTCTGCTCTAAATATGACTCATTCTAAAGTTTTAATGAACAAAAATTCAAATACCATGTCAATGTTTCAGTGTGTTTGTTGTATTTAGGGTTATAAAAATTTATTTTTACCTCATTTTTGTTTGTTATAGCTTTATTCTGTAACGCTAGATAGTAGTAAGTAAAAACTATTAAAAATTAATGTTGTATATTTTTAAAATGAGACGCCAGTCTCATTTTAAAAGTATCACATATTTAATAAACTTTCTTAAGTGTATTAGAAAAAGTTTAGTATCGTATGACGATTAACATAGATATTAAGGGGATCAATTAAGCTGACTGACTGTTACATTAGAGGCTTAAGTATAGATAACTCTCTATAAATAATTTGCTCATGATTCAGGGAAAACTGCTGCACTCAGTCCACAAACTACGTCAAATAGCATGACATTGTGTTTAGCATGGAGAGGGACAATCTGAATTTAATAGTTATCTTTGGATTAAGCTTATTTAAGTGGCAGATAAAGAAAAAAACGTATAAACGTTGCCTTGTTTCATGAATATTGCTTTTAAATGTTGACAAAGAGTTAGTAAACACTTCTTTGAAACATCAATGTAAAAAATGCCAAAGTGACCAATTTATAAATATTATTTCTTCTATATTTTAATAAGGAATCTAGAAGAAAGAATATCAATAATCGAGGTAGGAATAAATAAATAATCTCTAATGTGTCAGTTTTTAAATTAGTTGGATGTAAATCAATCTATTTCTTTACTAATGAGATGATGATTTTATTTGAAAATAAAATACCGACAGTGCTCATTGAAAATAGTGTACATATAATTAATTTAAGTTTACTCTTTTTGTTACAACCTTTAAATTCATAAAATGCAATCTTTTCATAAAATAAGTTTTAGATCTGCAGGTCAAAGTATATAGTTGATCTATACAGTTATTTTATAGCTAATTGTCCTTTAATCTTCCCTCTAATTAAACAAAAATAACAAAAACCTTTATTGGCCAGTGCATTTCCATAACAGTCTCGTATGTCTGTCTGCAGGCACCCCTTACAGCTGTGTGCGTAGGTAGCCTGGCCAATATCACAGCTGTTTGTCGGCTGCAAACACTACCGCTCACACCGCTGCCATATTTGCTTCCACTCCTACTATACACCCCCATTTTCTCTGACCTCGTTTGTACTGCACCTGCATGTAAATGTTCCTTACACATACGGTAGTATTTGATCAAATTTTAATTGTGGCTAAGTCACATGTGTTTTTTTTTTACTTTATTACTATTAAAGTTGATGTCAGAGAAAGATAATGTCACTGAGGATTTAATGCAAAGTTTTGTGTTAATTATGTACATATCTTCCAAGTTGAGATTGGCATTTCCTATTCTCTCAATAGAAATTACATGAAAAATGTACCCTCTAAATAGATTTAAGTTTAAATAGAACTGAGTTTGTGGATTAAAATATTATTAATATCCAAGAAAGTGAAATACTCGCTACTGTGTAATAACACAATGTTCCAAAGCATTATTGTCATGTGGGCTGAGTACCATGTATTTTTAACTTTATAAACTGAAATAAAGTATTAATTACAACACTTTTTAACACGAGTATGCTCTTTATTCGTTCACAAAGAGTATATCGTATAATATCTATGTTACAAAAACTTCATTGAATGACCTATTAAAATATTCCTGTTGTCAATGAAAATTTAAAATAGTAATATAATAAGAATTAAAATAGCAAATTATTGCACCTCAGATGTTTTATTTCCAATTTAGAATAGTTTCTGTAATGTATAGGCTTACTAATATACACATATAGTATGTAAATTCAAGCTACTTTGCCTTTCCATGAGCCCGGAATGTGTGTTTTACAAACATGAGTTCCATGAGAGGTCTTGCCTTTGTGGAGCCGCCCTTGACTGTGTATGAGCCTTGTGGCGGAACAGAGTCTTTTCGCCGCAATAAGAGCGTTATTAGCAACCCACCCCTGTTTGAGTTTAGCTTGAACAGATGCTCGCTTTATTTGAATTTTCAGCACATTATTTTCATCTTTCTGTCTTCAATATTTATAGTATAAATGTGCTTTAAGATATTCTGTAATTTTTGTTATACTTAGTGATTAATATAATTTAATTAATAAATTAAAAAATATTAATTCTAAAATTAATATTGTTTAAAAATGAATGATTTATTACACAATTATTGGTGTTGATGGCCAACAATAATCAAGTAATTCATGGAAAAATTAAACCTCAGTAACATTTAAAATATTCAGTTTATATTTTAATAAATTAAGAGAAGACTCATAAAATAATATAAAAATCCAGAATCATCAGAAGGAATGTTTGTGGATTCAGTGAAATGGTACAATTTGTTCAAATTCTTATACATTAATGAATATACTGATAAATAAATATGTTAAATTTTAATATACATGTAAGTAATTTTATAATAACTATAATCTGTGAACAGGCCCGCAAGGACCACGTTACTTGACAGCATTTCTGTTCACGGTTATCATATCAGGTCCTGACACTGTTAGTTTCAGCGCTTGTCACCAAGTTTTTCTACTGTCGAAGCTTCCCAACTATCTCACTGTTTGGTAAACTACTAATACAGGCTTTGCTTGGTAGTCAAGCGAGGAACTCTGTCTAAAACCGAATGAGGAAGAAGAGAAAACTGCCACTATAGTTCATATCAATGACGGCTGGCAGACGGACAATAATATGACAACGGGATTACTAATAGTTGGAGTTACAAGTACTTTCAAAAGTCCACCTCTGATATAGGGTCAGAGGCTTTACTGTGAGAAAAATATTGACTGGAGAAGATTGTTGAACGGAAGTCATCGACTGTACCCTGAAATACAGTTTCAAACATCATCATAAACTAAAAGCTTGATTAGTTAAAATATACCAATAGAAATCAAGTAGATAATGAAACTTATTTTCAAAAGGCTAAATCATTAATTTCTCAAATTTCTGTTTGAAAGAATATTAATTAGTGCTAATATCAATAAATATACTTCTTATTTTATTAAATGTGTATAAAAATGTTAACATTAGTAATCATCAACTTATAAATTTATTTATATATTTTTTAAATAAAATTATTAGGAAACAAAATCAACCTAGAGTGGAATATTGTAATAATGAGATGTGCATAACTAAGACATTCTTCTATTACAATATTTTCACTGTTAGACTCAACAATCTTCCATAAAGAGAAAAAGTCATTTGTAAAGTACTTCAATTTAAAGTTGGAATGCTATAAAAAATTTAAATTAATATCTTTATTTAAAAAATAACCTCTTTAACACTTTAAAATATTTTATTGTGCAATGTACATTTTGACTTTTTAAAGTAATCTTCAGCTGACAAGGTGGTGGTTAACCTTGGTCATGTGTCTGAAGATGACATGCACAATAAAGTATTTTAAAGTGTTGGAGGTAAGATTCTATTAATTTTATTATAATTTCACACTTTTTACTGTAAAAAATTAGTTATTTAATCAGTTTAAGAATAAGTAATAAGAGTAATTTCTAACGGTAATCAAAGTAGTTCAGCATACTTAAAGCTCTTGAGTCAAATAGTTCTCCACAAGGCAAGCCATTCATTCCCTAGAAACCAATATTCATCGAAGTTAAAAGCACGTCAAAATGAACTGAAAGACATTCGAGTTTCTAAGGTCTTGGAACTGAAACTAAACTAGTGGCAAATATCTTGTAACAACTCCGTTTCTATTTCTCTATGTTCAACTTATTTCAGTCAGTTGCAGTTTAATAACCTTTTAACTGAAAAATAAGTTAAAACTGATCCAGAATAAAGTAACAAAGTAAGAAAAGTAGTATAATTGCTTTAAGTTGTTATATATTTTGATTTTGAATTTATTGGTAAAAGTCACCATTAACATAACACAACCAAGTCACAAAGTATTCCAGAGAAGAAAACAAGTGAGCTAAAATATTGCTGACACTTGACATATACGTACATATCGTATCTCTCAGTCACAGTCTCAGAGATACCACTGAGAATGCCACATCAAAGCATGGGCAAAATGTTTGGTGATGTAAATATTGTAGATAATACCTTGACGCGGTCGTTACCGGAAGTTTTAGTTACTAATAAAACAAAAATGCTGATTATTATTATTTCCTCATCCTTTGCCACTTTGCTTCAGTTCTGAAAAGGACCACCAAGGTTAATAAATTTACCTTTATGAAATCTTACTCGGTTAAATATTAAAAGCATGTATCAGTACCATCATAGATCTTAAATTCCAAACTGATTGTCACAGAAGAATTATAACCAACAAATAGTGTGCTAAAATGTGCTGTGCAGGTGAAGTGTAAAAGTAGGCATTTCAACATTTAGTGTTTTTAATTTTACGATAAAATCAACCAATGAAGCGTTTTTTGTTAAAATGATGAATGGATAAGTAACCCCTCTTCTTGAGATATCTTCTTTCTCCTAGTTTTATTGTCTAAAAATTAGTTTTAATGTTCATTACACGCATTTCCTCTAAGTTCAGTTATTTTAATTTTTTATCCAGTTATTTATATGTCATCTAACATACTGTACACTTATGTAATGTCCAAATACATAAAACATAAAGTCAATTAAAAAAAGTGTCTTCCTCCTCTCACTGTCAGTAAAAATGTGCTAAATGGCTGTTCTTCCATTCAACCGTAACAGAAACAGTGATCTAGTCAACTACCACCCCCCAAGCCCAGACACTGTTTATTTATGGTGGGCCCTATTATACTATGCCATAGACCAGTGCCACCATTAAAGTTACACAGAAAAAGTAGCAATTAAGCTGCTTTTATACTGTGTAGCAAATTCTGCTGTATAACTTTTGCTACATATAACATTGTTAGATGTAGCAATTGCTACAAATTTCAGCTTTTGATGTTTTAGGTAAACTGGTGTTCTGCTACATTTAGCAATATACTCGTATGTAGCACATCCCTCATCAGTCATCAATAGAAATGTCTAGTATTAGGAAGTTAGCTCTATTGGCAGCTATTGCTGTAAGTTTATCTTCGTATAGAAGGAAACTAAGGTTTTTTGCCCGTCTGGCTCTGGTTATTGATTGAAAATTATTGTGGGAGTGATCTACTATCAGACTTAAATGCTGACTATGTCGCCATAGAAGCGTCACTGATTAATGACCTAAAATGTGATGGCAGTTTCAAAAACTTACGAATGACAAGTTAGCACTGAGTATGATTGGACATAGCATTGAGAAAATAACTCCTGAACCACTCAACTTTTTCAAAAGATGTTATTTGCCCAGTCAGACATCTAATTATTTGCCACTTCCACTCTATCTATCTGAATTTCCAAAGCAATGTTGTTCCAAGCATCAGGTTTGTTGACTCTAATTTTATAATCTAGGCAGTTAGGACCCCATAAAGCTGGTTGTCATTGAAACAAGTCTATCAAATGATTCTTCATATGCTTTTTCCCACTTACTCTCACTTAACACGGCTTCCATTATTTCTAAACTGATTGAACAAAAAACAATAGAACACACAAAGCACACACCACTCAACTAACCTGATGACAGATAATGCTATGTGTAACAGATGCTGGAAGAAGATGCACGTGACTACCAATGCTATATATAGCAAAAGCTAGATGTAGAATAATTTCCCTTTGATCTTACAGACCCCGGTCGGGAAACAGAATTTCTGCTACATATAGCCAAAATTGCTATATCTAGCTCGAAATGTTTTTTTTTTTTCATGTTTTGTTCTTTTCATGTTTTGCTACATATATCATTTGCTATATAGGCTAGCAGGTTTCGCTACATAGTGTAAACGCGGCTTTACAGTCAGATTCATGGCTTTCTGCCTGGCCACAGTACAATGCCTTAGACCGCTCTACTGTTTCAGCAGTGATGATGAGTTGTATTTTTCAGTTACTTGACCATGACGTATTATATACATCATTTTGGGCCGAAGGATAATCTAATTCCACTTCTTCAATCATATCCTGAGTTGTTGGATCAAGGAAATGTAAACTACTGTACAAGACCGAGTGAAGAAAGGCTTGTTATTAGAGAATATTGTTGTAAACTTAAAAGGAAAATTGTGCTTTGGTTGTCTTGACTTCATCTTCACTTTCCTCCTACAAGGCTGTTAACTAATGTCTTCTGATACTAAACCCAGAAGAGAAATCCTGAGAGTTTCTTTGCAACATTCATAATTGATATGACTAAAACTGGTCTGAATGCACACTTACACTGGTATGGTTTACCTATCCTTGATGGTTATGTGGTGGCTTCCTGGTTTGTTGGCCCATCTTGTGCAGGTCAGTTGTGAATTTATCTTTAATCTACGAGGGCGGTTCAATAAGTCCTTAGAATAAGATAGAAAAAGACATTTTTTCGGGTAAACTATTGTTTATTTTTCAACATAATCTCCTTTTAGCTCTATACACTTCATTAAGCGTTTCTCTAACATGGATAAGCCATTTAAAAAGTAGGATTTTGGCAATTCCTCAAAATAGGCATCCGTTTGGGCAATCACTTCTTCGTTTAACATAAAACTTTGTCCACCGAGCCATTTTTTCAGGTTTGGAAATAAGAAAAAGTCACTGGGGGCTAAATCTGGTGAATAAGGTGGATGTGGTAACAACTCATACTTTAATTCCATTATTTTTGCCATGGCAACTGCGCAGGTGTGTACACGTGCATTGTCTTGATGCAGAAGAACTTTTTTCTTTTTCAAGTGCGGACGTTTTTTCTTGATTTCTTCATTTAGTCGGTCCAATAACGATGCATAATATTCTCCAGTTATCGTTTTTACCTTTTCCAAGTAATCAATGCAGATTACTCCTTGTGCATCCCAAAAAACTGTGGCCATAACTTTGCCGGCGGATTTCACTGTCTTTGCCTTCTTTGGAGCCCGTTCGTCATCAAAAACCCACTGTTTCGACTGTTCCTTTGACTCTGGAGTGTAGTGGTAGATCCATGTTTCATCTACAGTTATGTATCAACGCAGAAACTCACCATAATTGCGACGTAATACTGTCAAGACAGCCTTAGAATCAACCACACGAATGCGTTTATTCTCCTCTGTGAGCAAGCGCGGCACCCATCTTGCAGAGAGTTTTTTCACATTTAATTTTTCATGCAAAATTGTGAACACTGTGCCTTGTGATATGCCCGTAGCTTCAACTATTTCACGCACTTTGATTCGCCGATCACTCAAAACCATATCGTGGATTTTGTCAACCATTTCTGAGGTTGTCACTTCCACTGGGCGCCCTGAACGATGTTCATCTTTTGTGGATGTACGGACACGTTTAAACTCGTTTACCCAGTTATAAACAGTTGCCAACACAGGAGCAGATGTACCATGAACAGCATCCAACTCAACTTTGATTTCCTTCGGTGTTAAGCCTTTCAAATGAAAGTGTTTAATCACAGCACGAAACTCACTTGTGTCCATCATTCTAAATAAACAAACCTTTCCTGATTCAATCAACAACAACAATGAAATCAGCTGATGAAATCAACTGAAACTTTAACAGTTGTCAAGCAACAGATGATAGTAAATAAAAATAAAACAATATTGATACTTTTTGCGACTTATCTTGTATTTTCTAAGGACTTATTGAACTGCCCTCGTATCATATTTTTTACAAAGATTATGACTGACAGTGCTAATTTTAAATTAAATAATTTAAATTACGTCACAAGTTACAGATAATTATTGCTAATCAGTAGCACTGAACTTGGGCCAGATCTATTGAACACACTCTTCATATACATCAGGTCGCTACTTAATAATAATAATTATCCATGAGTGGACCTATGAGTAACATGCACCTTGACAGTGTCTTTTTTCGAGGATGTGTTGTTAGGGTATCGGGACTAGTTATTTCCAGCATTTATTATTAGGTTTCATTGCTGGAGTCATAGCTTCCCAAATGCACACACACAATGCTGATCTTGAGGTGACATTTTTCTATCCACCACTCCGGGAATGAAGCTCCAGAGGTAAGTGGCATACCTCTTAGCCACCAGCTTACTTAATACAATATTGGCTGTTGTCACAATTAGTACCATCTATTTGACTCTGGCAAAACTAAAACAATTTTATTGAACGCTTTCACATAATGGTTTTTAATAGTTAGGGGTAAGAGAGGACTATGTAGTCCTAACCTTGCCATTTGTACATATATACAATAAAGACGATTTTAATTTTGTTTCATTTCACATAACTAGATATTGATATTGGATTTGTGCCAGTAGCTCATGGTGGTAGGCTACAGATTCCACTCATTTTGTGTTGTTTTTTTGATGTATTTGTTGATTTAAAATTGTCTACCAAGAATTATTTAGGCTTTACTTTTTATTGGGCCTTAATAGTGAATAATTAATTAAAGTAAATTTTTATAACTTGTTGAATATACCTAATTTTAAATCCCTTACATTATATATTTTAATCAAAACTATATAGCACATTAAATAAATGGCATATGTACAATAAAGTTTATGTATTAGGTCTGACCCAAATTCTTCCTTTTTCTCTTATACTTTAGTCTAAAATCTGTAAAAGAAATAAAATAATTTTAATGTAAAGTTATCATTCGGAACATTCTTTATCGAGACTAATTTATTCTCTGAATTTTATGGTTCAGCATCACTAGTTCCACCAATTAACATTTGGTAATGTACAAGACTATAGCAAAATAAATTTAGATCTAGTAACGGATTATATCCTACGAAATGTTAAACTTTGGTGTATTTACTATAATATAGTAAATACACCAAAGTTTAACATTTCGTTTTTTTATAAATTTGACTGATTATAATATTTGAACTCTAGTATTATATCATCATACTATGCAAACATCAATAAAGATTGATTTGTACAAATATTCTAATTTAATCTTCTGCTGTTTTAATGCTCCACTCTGCCAATATTATTGAATATAGATTCAAGATTTATACTGTCATAAAACACATAACAGTGCATGGACAAAAGTCAAGATTTTTATACTAAATTACAATGTACAAAAAAATTTAAAATAGACATAAAATACAATTCAATATACAAAATAGCTAGAACAATAAAATTAGATTAAAAACAATCAAAGATAAGTTAATGTAAGACTACATAATAGTAATAATGTTAACATTTATAATATTATTCTATGTCATAATTCTAAAACTAGTTATGCCTTTTCCAATTTACAGTTAAAAAATCATCAGTTTTATATAAACATTCATCCAGCAGAACATCCTTGATTTTTCTTTAAATTTAGAGTGGGGCAGTTATTTAATTCTATCTGGCAATGCATTATACAGTTTAGCAGAAATATATAACCAGTTTTTCTGTGAGCTACTATACTTAAACTGTTGAACTCTTTAACAACCTTTATGTCTTGTATTATAATCATGAAAGTCAGCATTGATATTAAAGAAATCTAAATTTCCATAAACAAAGCTGAGCAAATGGAATACATAAAGAGAGTAAAACGTTAGAATTCGAAGTTGTACAAACCAAGGTTTACTAGATTAGGTGGCATTTAATTTAATATAAAATCTAAGATATGGGTATTAAATTATTGTACGGGAAGACATGTCAAAGAACTTTCCATAGTTGTTGAAAAGATGATATGTTGTTAAAAGTAAAGATAGTAATTAAAGATAAGCCATCTATACCTTTGAACAAAAACCTCTTACATATTTGAGGACTGTTTGAAAAAATGCTACAACAAATATAAATTTTAGTCTCTGGTAGAAACTAAACAAGTTTTTTTATTATTGATCTAATCAGAAGATAAAAGTAACTTTTTAACATCAAAACCTTTCTCATATTAAATCTCTTTAAATTTACTTTTTTCTTATTCTACAAATACTTAGTCCACCAAGTTTCATGAAAAGGGTTTCTGTCAGAAATATTTAATTTTATCTAAATGTTATTGTATTTCACTTTAAAGTATGATGATAATAAAATAAAACTAATTTGTAACATTTTTGATCAATAATTAGAAATATCTTTTTACAACAAATTCCAATAAAAATACCTTTAAATTACTGAAGATCACTAAAGAAGTAACAGAAATAAAATATTGATATTCTAATCAGTGGTGGAAAGAATGAAAGAGCAGCTGCAATGTAACAACTGAAAACATGATGGATGAGGCAAGTTAAGTAAATGATTTGTCTTAGAGCTGTGACACAGAGAATGTTCCACTCAGTTGCTCTTTCAGATGGAACTCTACAGAATTCCAAATGTAATACAACCCTTACTATCTCCTCAAGCTCTTCTGTCATTTCAACTACCTAATATCACAACACAAAATATAACTGTACAAAAAAGCTTTGAACTGAGTTTAAGTTGGCAGCCGGTGAACAGAATTGGGCGAGCCGGTGGCCGAGCAGTCTTAAGGCATCAGGACTTTGAGCTTGGGATAGAGATAGTGCTGGTTCGAATCCGGCCTAGACTGGAAGATTTATCACTAATATTCACCTTCTATTGTACTGGTTCGCCCTCTTACTCTTTCTGAATAAGTTCCTCGCACAGATCAATAGTCTATGAGGAATGGGCAGAGTAAGGTTAAGAAGGTGGTTCGGCCTCTCATTTTATAAAAAAAAAATTAATAAAAAAGTGGTTTATATTTTTCTGGAAAGATACACCATTATTTTATAAATAACTAGCTGTACCCGCCCGCTTCGCCGGTCATAATTTTTTCAGCAGGCATGTCATAAAAAGTAAACTGCAAAACAAATAATTATTTATTTTTTATTTTCACGTTTCACCACATGTTTTAATTACCGAGGAAAAAGGTTAACACCAAATACAGATCACCTGATCAAGTAAAAGTAGTGTGTGCTACACTCTCAAGGTGAAATGTAGAACTACAATAAATCAAAACATATACAGTACTGTTGTTGTGAGAACTTCAATCTGCTTATGGCATATGAAACTACATTAAACCACACAGTCATATGCTTTTTGTAAACAATTCAGATTCTCCATTTGAATAACATGGGATCTTTAGGAGCCCGTGGGGCGGAACCCTGTCGACGGATCTGCATCAAACTTTACAGAAACCATCTCGGGAGTATACAGGACAACATCGTAAAGTTTCATGGTGATCGGTTGGATGGTTTGGCAGTGCATAAACTTCAAACATATATATATATACTAGCTGTACCCGCCCGCTTCGCCGGTCATAATATTGAGTTTGATTTAGAACCTAATAGGTGAAAGAATTCGAGCATTTTTGCTTCTTCTACCAATATTAGATTTTTTAGGAGGCATGTAATAAAACGTAAACTGCAAAACAAATAATTATTTATTTTTTATTTTCACGTTTCACCACATGTTTTAATTACCGAGGAAAAAGGTTAACACCAAATACAGATCACCTGATCAAGTAAAAGTAGTGTATGCTACACTCTCAAGGTGAAATGTAGAACTACAATAAATCAAAACATATACAGTACTGTTGTTGTGAGAACTTCAATCTGCTTATGGCATATGAAACTACATTAAACAACACAGTCATATGTTTTTTGTAAACAATTCAGATTCTCCATTTGAATAACATGGGATCTTTAGGAGCCCGTGGGGCGGAACCCTGTGGACGGATCTGCATAAAACTTACATAAACCATCTCGGGAGTATACAGGACAACATCCTAAAGTTTCATGGCGATCGGTTGGATGGTTTGCAGCGCATAAACTTCAAACATATATATATATATATATATATATATATACAAACATCCTCTTTTATAAATATAGATATATATATGAACGAAATGTAATAAGTAATGTATTGCAGTATGTAAGTACATTCAATCTGTCAAAAGTTATACATTTCAGAAGAGTTTGTAGCTCTTCTGGACTTTAAATGTGTACAAATACAAATACTTTATTGCCATTGACCACATTACAAGTGAAATAGGCATAGTCATATAACTGAATACAAATCCCAATCATTACAACACAAGTCCAAAAGTACAGTCAGAAACTCCATACAAATCTATCCATCCCCAAGTCAACTTAAAATATTAGTATGTTATAATTAATTAGTAGTGATAAATAAAAATCATCTACATTGAATCAAAAAACTAAGTCAATGTCACAATTAAGGAATTCTTGTACAGTATAGAAAGGATTAACTAATAGCCATTGAAACAGTTTATTCCTAAAAATAACAATTGACACATCTCTGGCAGACTCATTCAGCTTATTAAAGAATTTAATACAATTAACTCTATGTGATAATCCAATTTTTGTCAGCCTGTGTTGGGGAATATTTAGCTTAGATTTATTCCTTGTATTGTGGCAGTGGATTTCTTCTCTGGTTATAAATAAGTGTAGGTGTGTTTTTGTGTGAACTAATATATGAAATATGTATAAATTTATAACAGTTAAAATTTTCGAGTGTACAAATAATGGTCTGCAGTGATCAAAGAAGCCAGCCCTACAAATCGTTCTTATGACTTTTTTTGAATTAACAAAATATCTCTTACTGCTGAAGAATGACCCCAAAGGATTAGGCCATATGATATATGAGACTGAAATAGTCCGAAATAAGCTATTCTTAAGTACTCAACAGAAAGTATAGGGAGTGTGGATAGATTGCCAAGATTATTAATGTTTTATTGTACTGTCACACTATATTTTTTGTGATCTTTATTTTATCAATTTTTTTTGTAGCTTAGTTTTATTTTTGAAGAAAAATATCCAGATTTCTAAAAATTACTCATGAATATATCTCCAAATCACAAACTAAAACACATTGTGTAAAGTGTTCTTATTTACTTAAGGCTAGGCTAAGATTCTGTCTACTAATTATTGCTGGCTAATTAAATTTTATTGGTTATTAAGAAGAAAATATTAGATTATGATGGAGTGATTGGAGATTTTGAGCCTTAATTTACATGAAATGTACCTTGTTCTCGTTTTACAAAAATTTTTTTTAGTTAAATTGTAACAATCTTAGAACATTTTCTATAGGGACAAAATATAAATAGTTTTTTATTGAAAGGATACTGTACTTAAAACAATACTTAAACTAATCCAACTTACATCGCAACCTGCAAACCCAATTTAACCTATATAACCTAATGAAAGACAACCTAAATTCAATGATATATTATCTAACCACAAAAAAGACATATTCAAACTAGTTTTGCTAGATATTTTTGTCCATTTCTCTCATGAATAAAGGCTAGAAACTTGTATTTATTTGTTTTTGTTCCTTGACCAATTTTTTTAAGATTGCTGACAAATAACAAAAACATATCCTTGGAAATAGAGTTGACTCAGTTCATTACGCTACCCAAACTTTTTCAACTCTTTAGTAGACATGCAACTTTACCGTCAGCGGGCCAAAACATGTTCTATTTCAACTGTACAGTTCGTGTTTATTTTTATAATGAGTTATACTGAACACTGTATAATTATTTAAGGTCCGATCTAGTGGGCCGTAAGGTGACATTAAGAGTTTTTTTAATATGAAATCTTCAAAAATGATGTGTATATTTTTATTTATTTAACTCTAGACAAATTATAAAAATACTCAATTTTTAACAAAAACCCATTTATGGTCCACTAGAACAGTTCTTTACATACCAAATGGCACTTAACTTATTATTATGAACCAAATAGTTGAAATAGAAACCCAAGTTTTTGGCGTTTTTCGTTGAGTGAAATCGTCCTTTAAATGAACAGATTCTTACTGAACTTTGACTTCCTGATCATGACTTGTGAACACAATACTAAAATAGCAAAGATTCTTTCAGTAGAGAGCACCAGCAGCAGTATACTTCACTGGAACTCTGTCTTGTTAAAAGTTATTCTCGAACAAATCCAAAATATATTGCAGTTCCTTTGTGAATTTCAGCTACGAAGTTCAAGCCCAAACCCAAACTAGTAGGTGTCTATAGGCCAGATTTAAGCCTCGAATAAGCACTGTATTAATTTGGATCTTTCCTAGGCACTGTATTATCTGGAAAAGTATTGTAGTTCTTTTGGCAAATATTATTTTAATGCCATACATTGTATTAGTTCTATACAGGGTGTGCTGAAAGTAAAACGCCAAACTTCGTGAAATGGTTATATAGGTCTAATAAAGAGAAAATTTAAAATATTTTTTTCCAAAAATGCTTCGTTTACCATACATCTTCCATTTTGTTTTATGTATCTTTTTTTTCGTTTTTTTTTTTTTTTTTTTTTTAAACCACTCGCCAGTTGACATGGGCCTACAGGCCTGTGTGTCAACTTTATTCAACGAGTGAAGTACCGACCGTTGGCTCAGTGGGGATTCGAACATTGGACCTTGCCCTCCGCAGTCCGAAGCCTTAGCCACTGAGCCACCACGCCGGCTCAGTGGCGGTTTGTTATAAAACATGCCAAGTTTGGAACTTTACTTTCGGGACAACCTGTATATGGCATATTTTGTATTGCAATTAAGGAAGGAAGTCACTCAAAGAGATAGAGCACAGTAAACTTATCTGAGGAGACAAGTCTGTTAATACAACGTACATACAAAGACACAATATATGTGCAAACTTTCAGTATCACTGGGACCTTCATCAGGTGAGGAGGTTAGAGCACAGTAAACTTATCTGAGGAGACAAGTCTGTTAATACAACATACATACAAAGACACAATATATGTGCAAACTTTCAGTACCACTGGGACCTTCATCAGGTGAGGAGGTTAGAGCACAGTAAACTTATCTGAGGAGACAAGTCTGTTAATACAATATACATACAAAGACACAATATATGTGCAAACTTTCAGTACCACTGGGACCTTCATCAGGTGAGGAGAGAGACAAGTCTGTTAATACAACATACATACAAAGACACAATATATGTGCAAACTTTCAGTACCACTGGGACCTTCATCAGGTGAGGAGGTTAGAGCACACTAAACTTATCTGAGGAGACAAGTCTGTTAATACAACATACATACAAAGACACAATATATGTGCAAACTTTCAGTACCACTGGGACCTTCATCAGGTGAGGAGAGAGACAAGTCTGTTAATACAACATACATACAAAGACACAATATATGTGCAAACTTTCAGTACCACTGGGACCCTCATCAGGTGAGGAGGTTAGAGCACAGTAAACTTATCTGAGGAGACAAGTCTGTTAATACAACATACATACAAAGACACAATATATATGCAAACTTTCAGTACCACTGGGACTTTCATCAGGTGAGGAGGTTAGAGCACAGTAAACTTATCTGAGGAGACAAGTCTGTTAATACAACATACATACAAAGACACAATATATGTGCAAACTTTCAGTACCACTGGGACCTTCATCAGGTGAGGAGAGAGACAAGTCTGTTAATACAACATGCATACAAAGACACAATATATATGCAAAATTTCAGTACCACTGGGACCTTCATCAGGTGAGGAGGTTAGAGCACAGTTAACTTATCTGAGGAGACAAGTCTGTTAATACAACATACATACAAAGACACAATATATGTGCAAAATTTCAGTACCACTGGGACCTTCATCAGGTGAGGAGAGAGACGAGCCCATCCTTGACATGTGATTTCTGAAATTTATCAATATAAATGAAATCCTATTGATAATTAATACTAGTCATATTAAACTAAATTATCCTAATGGGCTTGGACCCTTGTTCCATAATAATGTTAAAATCAAAGTTAAAAATCCACTATTGTACAAAGGAAAGAGTTAATTGCTACCTATATTAAATCTAAATATCATGCACACTGAAAAAATGTCTACTGAAAGATTCTTTAATTTTTTAACGTAACTGACCACTATATTTGCAAATTTCCAGTTTATTTCCAATGATAAAATTTATTTAGTTTACTTTTTTGAAGGAATAAATTACTATTTTAGTTTTATCTCCGTTATTGCATTTAGATAAAAATCGTTGAACCCCCTCCCCCCACCCTTACTGAAAAATGTTAAAGATTTATTGAGCGTAAAGGCAACAGGCTTATAATTCCATAACTGCCTGCCAGCAAAGAGCTGCTGTGGTAGTGGTTGGTGTCTTGCTGCCGATGGCGAGTATTGTCCTTGGTTGCTAAGCGACAAATCATTTATTGACAGCTGAGTCAGGCTTTATTGAAGGCTTCTCTTTGACATGAAACTGAAGCTCACTCTATACAGTAGTTTTGGGGTTTGAATGGGAAACTAACCAGTCAACTTGAATCAACAAAAGAATATTAATGTGTTTGGAGTGACTTCATTAAATTGTTTATTAGGATTTTAGGAAATGTATGTCTTATTTACAATTTATTTCTTTTCATTTATAATAAAGTATCTACTATCCTTAAGACAGAGTGAATTATCAGAATGTGCATAAACAAGAAACATCCCTCCGAAGAAGGATGGAGACTATTGCCCTACAACATAGACTACAAATAAATATGATTAGAACCAATAATAGACTGTATGAAAAAGAAAAAAAAACATTGTATTTTGGGCACATTCTAAGGATGTCAGAAGGAAGAATAAAAAAAAGGTAATTTCAAGAATATTTGATTTAAAAAAAACACACATGCAGCTAATTCGAATGAAGAAATTGAAGAGTATATACTATACATGAAATGGCCTAACAAAAGAAGATCTAGTCTTAAACAAAGAAACCAAAGAACCAAAAGACAAACATAAGATTCATAAAACACGACAATAGTTCAACATTAATACTGGTGTTTAAAATTAAAATCGGAAGGATAGTTCCAAGGATGATGGAATATTGGATTTAGATAAAGGAGAAGAATATTAATAACTGGCATGGTAACACTCTGTACTGGGACAAATCCTTTTAAGTACAGCGTAGGCTTCATTTCTAATAACTCTAGTCTGTTATGTAAAGTGTATAACCTAATATTCAAAATAAAAAAAAAACTAATCGTTAAAAAACTAAAGGTATTCAAATTGCTGTGCAGTTTTGACTGAAACTAAATGTCTATAATCCTTGTGAAACTCAAACTCGTATAAATAAGTAACTAAAACATTGGTACTTTACAAAATAACTAATGATATGTGAAGTAACAAGCCAATCAAGGACTATATACAATGTAGGGTGAACACAAGTATTTGGTTCATATTAATGGCAACTGACTGCTCTACACTCCAGTTTAATAATTTAAGCTGGAGTGAAAATTATTTTATCTGATTTTGATGTGAGTCTCATTGTACTGGTAGGGACAAATGATTGAATTTAGAATCAGTATTAACTCAAAGAAAATACTTTTTAAAACTTAATATGATAATAAAATTCCCTAATTCTTGACTTTGTCAGTTAGGCTACCACGTATAGCTGATGTAAGCAACCGTTTGTTTGGCATTTATTTCAAACTAGCCATTTAGCAACATACAGCCTTCAAACAAAACAAAATTAGTTAAGCTACTGGTGAAGGAAATTGCAAAATAATATGCTTAATAAATTAACTTCTCTTTAAAATCTATAAAATACATATTTATTTTTATTTACTAACTCCTAATTTTTTAAATAATTTTCCTGAAACTAACAAACAAATTAGAAAAACTTAGAAAACTATTTACATAATATCCCAATCAGCTGAGGATAAAAGTATGAACTAAAATTTTTAATTAGAGTGTTAAAGTAAATTTAGACACTATTATAATCTGAGTTTGATGAAATTTTTTATGATTATCATTAGTTTTGATTTACGATTGTAACTTATCACCAGATAAATTAATTTGGTGGCAATTTATTTACTGGTCAGAAATTGAAGACTCATGAAGTGGTGAGGTTTTAACCCAATATGCAGCTGACATTATCCTTGTTCAAATTATATCACAATGGCCATCGTAATTTACTTCAACTCAGTCTGAAAGAGCAAGGTCTACATGAGTTTAATCAATTAACTGTGTAATTAACAGCATAAACTAATTTTATATTCTACTAGCTGACAGCCCTTGTACTACGAGGTGGTTCTCTACACTTGCTTACCCTTTCCTCTGTGGTTCTAAACTGAGCTCTAAACTATTACATCAATATAAAAGTTCAGCCTGCTGCCATTCTCCAAAATAACAACATCAATCCCTAGTAGTGCAATCATGTCTGAGTTAGTGATCAACCTAAATATTTAACAGTGAAAACCGAATTACAATTCGGCCGTTTTGATTGTGACCTTATTAGAGAACCTGTGTGAGAGAGACAAAGTTAGTCATTGAAGTGAGAGGGAACATAAGTCTTTTCCCACCACTGAACCAATGTGCCACCGTGCCACTTTAACATTTTGCTGTCATGGATATGCAGTGGGAAGTTCCGCCTATTATATCATCGTGCTAAGTGGCCATTGGTGGGTAAGAAACGTGGAGGGAACTGGAACATGGCATAGGGGGAAATGGACCTGAGATAGAAGTGAGGACAGCTGGTACAGTCGCTTGTCATTACCGATTTATAATGAGGTTATATTATAATTTGATTTGCGATATTATCGTGTTTTAAATATACATATATTATTTGAAATCCAGTACTAATGTGATTGAAATGTTCAGTGACCTAGGCCTACCTTCAAATTGAAATAATATTTATCACTACTTTCATTAATGTTTTATTTACATATTATTTCGTACGCAATTTTTAAAAGTGTGCTTGTTAACTGTATAATTCGTGATAGATCAAACAAGAACGTAATATTCAATTTCAGCATGATTTATAATAACTACAACAATGACAAAACACAAGATTGTGGTTGTATTATATTGACTTTTATAATTAAAACCATTATAAAAGCAATTTTCTCTACTACCTGCAAAAAAAGGAGCAAAGGAGATGAGTGGTAAGCGCATCGTAACCTACCGCAACTTCACCAGCTGGTTGTTTCCGTTGTCCCCACTCCCAACACTGCCCCTCAAACCAACTAAAGACGGAGTGGTGGAAAACTTCCTCTCTGCCGTTAGAGTCCCTACATGCGCTAAATATTTCATGCAGGTTGCTTTCAAACCGGCCGAATTATAGCTATGCTTTTGTGCCATGTTTATATTTTTTTGGATCAGCTATATCATTTCAAATAAAATAATGAATTGATGATAATGCTATTCTTATGGAAAAAAGGGAAATCTTGAGAAGCTGTTTCTATCCCTTACGAATGGAATTTCGAGAAATCATTTCTTAGTGGGTCAAATGATACAAAAACAAACTTTCCTCCAAATGTAATACAAATCTGTTCGGGTTCTGAAGATTTTGTAAGAAATGAGTAAATCTTTTTTGGATTATATGTATTAAAATTTATCAAATCTGAGTACATTTTAAATCACAGACATGTATTAAAAACATATATATGGATTGAAATATAGATTGAGACATTCACTGAATGCTTAAAAGCATTACTTAGCACAAATTTCTTTCTATTAAGTACTTTTTATGCAGCATTCATGTAAATCACGGGCATTAGAAAAGTTATTTATCTATATTTCCTTTGATATTACTGATAAAATAATATTTTATGCTGAAAAGATATTATTTACTCTTTATTCAATCTATTAATAATTGTATCATAATATCATATTGTCTATCTATAAAACAATTGAAAAAGTGCCCGTAGCTAAAAAAATCTAACGGTTATAATACATAGAAATATATCATAACTAATGCGGAAGCTAATGATACAAAGTTAATAATAGTATACTGAAATAAAAGGTTTCTTTTGTATGTATTCTTAAATGGGTATTATATTATCTTATCTTACTATTATATATAAATCTAAAGGTGTGTGTTACTCAATCACGCAACAACTACTGAACCCATTCATCTGAAATGTTGCATTGCTATTCTTACGATCTCTGGTTAACACATAGGCCTATTTATTTTGAAATTCCACCAGGAAACCACCCCACAGGAGTTCTAAGAAGTATCAATGCAACCCCTATGGCAATACCAATTAGACATTTAATTTTTTATTATAGTTTCACTAATCAGCTGTTAGAATAAATAAACAACTTACGTAGTTCTGTAGTAAATACCGGACCAAACCTAACCACAACCATAGTAACTAAAAAAACGGTAGGTATCACAACGAGGCTGCACAGTGGACTCTGACGTCACACGGGCCAAATCGCCTGGTTTGATTATTCGATATAATACTGGTAACTAAATCTACCAATCGCATGGAAGCATTCATCTATATAGTAGGCAAGTTATTTACCACTTATCAGCTGGAATTGTAAACTACAGGAATTAGAACAGTATTTTTGTGTTTGTTATTGCCATGTTGCCCATGTGACATCATAGGAGGTGCACATGATACCTACCATCTTCTTTCCTAGGGTACTGTGACATCAACGAAATTTTGCCATTATACAGATGTCAGTAGGTACATGTTTTGTATTACTGAATGCAATAAGCACAATATAAATCAACGTCAACTCTGTATGAAGGACAGATACTGTGCTAGTCATAAATATTTAGATCCAAAATAAAGAAACTTGCTTCGGTTAATGTTCTTCATTTAACTTACATCACTAATATTTTTATTTATCATTCCTCAATATGATGGCAATATATACTTAGGCTCTTTGGATTGATCTCAATATGAATTTATCTTTTTTTGTGTTTGTTAACACTTAAAAGAGTTGTAACTTGAAGCGTGGGCTTTGGTAATAGAAACCTTTTATATCCTATTCCTTGATCTGAAAACAACTTTCAAGCCAGTTTTATTGTGGTTTGAACACAAATAAGCAACAAGATAGAAATAAGATTGGTAATATTGGAAAAATAGTCCACTGATAGTATTAGCTTTCTGCAAAATGAAGCCTGTCTGACAACTGGCAGTCTAGTCCAGACATTTTACAGTTGTTATCAGTCATCAATAGAAAGTGTCATGACATGGTGAACTTATGATAATTGAAAACTTAAAGCAAAAATGACAAGTAAAACACAATATTTTTGGCTTCAGTTTAATATTTCCATTTTGACATTCCCCCACCTCCAATAACTCATGTGCTGATGAAAAGTAGTCAGTTGCTCTCTTGTGGTTTGTGTGAAAGATTTTAAATGTACATTTTGAAGACCTGGTAGTTTTACAATTCTCAACCAACATTCCTACATTAAAAAAGTAATCAAAATAATGGTTCTTAAAAGACTAAAAAGGTATCTGCTCCCCAGGGCATGTGGTGCTTTTATTTTGTAAGTATCATGTGGATATTTTGAATTCATTTTATAATTGTGACCTTAACTTGCAAAATATCTTAATATGCATTTCAACTTTACCTTTGTACGCATAAAATGAATGATTGTTGTTCTGCCTCCATTTGAAAGAAACAAAAATAACATAGTGATTAACAGAGTTTAAAACGTTACAATTTTTTTATTTTAAATTTCAACTTTCATTTCACCTCATGTTGGACTATTTTTCTAAGAATGCTTCAGGTCTGACTTTTTGAATTTGGTATGTAATATATTGAATCACTGTAATTAGTTTTTGAAAAGGAAACAATGTGCCATGTAATAGATTTTCCTTATTCATTTATTCAAGATTTACATAAGTAAATACAGAATGGTGTCACAATGTACAAAAATATTAACTCTAATTTAAAGCTAATAATTAATTAAAACTATTCTCAAAGAATTCATTTAGAGAATAGAGAGCTTTATTAATTAAATATACTTTTAACTTTCTTTTAAACCATTTCAAATCTGTAATTAAATGAAAGTGATTTGGTAGACAATGCATAAATCACCTGCAGTTGATGGCTTTTTCTTAAAAATATTCAATCTATGTTTTTGAAATGATGGATAGTTTCTATAGCGTGTATTATACTCATGGGTTAATCCTAAAGTTGGTATATCACTTTCAGATGTCTTAATATGCATAATAGTTTGTAATATGTTTAGTCCATAAACAGTAAGAATTTTTAAATTGGTTAAGTAATGTTTAACAGACTGATTATAATCCAAGTTCAACATTGTCCTGATAGCTCTTTTTCGGAGAGTTAAAATGCTATCTAAATTCTTAATACTTGTTGCGCCATACAGCTCTATACCAAAGGATACATGAGAATGTGTGTGGGCATGGTAAACCTTTAATAACATTTCTAATGAACAGTATTTTGATAAATTTCTTAATACATATAAATCTGATGATATTTTATTAGTTAATTGATCAACATGGTAGATCCATGAAAGCTTATCATCAATATATAATCCCAAAAGTTTAGTTTGTTTAACCTGTTCAATCTGATTGTTGTTTTTATTAATAATAGGGGTTAAACTTAACAATAAATGTAAGTTTAACCCCTATTATTCGAGAAGTATTTACTTTTCGAAAAACTTCTCTTAACTCCAATACCAGTTTTCCAACTTTACTCCACAATAGAAATGAATCAACCAATTCATTACAGCGGATGCTGTCCAATCATGTAAAGCCAATGTGCCAAAACTTGAACAAAGCCCCAAACATGAAGTGTGGCCACAAAACTCAAGTTAAATTGGATTATCAGTCAGATAGCCTCGCCAATATTCCAGTTATTATTGGTTTGAAATAACTCATACTATACTGACGTTTTTCATTAAAACTTTAATTTTGTAACAAGCTAGTTGTTAAATTGAGTTTAGTATTTAAGGCAATTAAATTTTAACAAATAATTTCTCATGCTAACTTTTATTATTTCATAAATTGTTGATTCAATATACAGGGCTGGGCAAAAGTCTGGAATATATTTATTAATTTCAAAACCATTGAAAGAAATGTAATAAAACTTTGCAGTTATGTACATGTCCCTACACCAAACATTTAGACATATTTTACTAGTTTTTCGCATGACCTGGTGATGGTCCATGAATGAAGTCTTAAAAATTTTAAAAGTAAGCCTAACTCGAGTTTTACCTCATTTTAAAGGCCTTTTTTCTAAAACACAAGAGTGCAAACCTGAGGTCAAAAGGATGACCCAGTCAGAAAATACAACCACTCAAAGAATTTAATGTCAGGGTTGGGCAAAAGTCTTGAATGTATTAATTAATTTTAAAACTATTAAAAGAAAAGTAATGAAACGTTGTAGTTATGTGCATGTCCCTATACCAAACATATGGGCATATTTTACTTGTTTTTTGCATATCCAGGGCATGGTCTATGAAGGAAGTCTTACAAATTTTTAAAGTAAGCCTACCTCGAGTTATACCTCATTTTAATGGTCTTTGTTTGTACAATATGGAAGTGCAAACCTGAGGTCAAAAAACTACCCATTCATAAAATACAGCGATTTAAAGAATTTAATGTCATAGTACTAATTCTTCTCAACTATACAGCTATTTCTTTAATAGTTTCAGTTTCCTGTTGCTGATTATGTTGTTGATTCTTAACAATCGTAACAAAAGACTGCTGTGTTATAAATTATTTTTATCTTAGCTATGCTATTTAACTTGGATAAAAATAAGAAAAATGTATTAAAACACTTTTGACAGTAGGTTTACCTAAAATAGTTTAAGAATATTATTATATTGTTACTTATTTTTTGTGAAATTTAATTTCTCATATTCAGTTAGATAAATTATAGCTCTACGCAGCAATAGATAATATCTATCTTACCTTTGTCTTAAGCAGTGTTAGTTATATGACATTAAATTCTTTGAGAGGCTATATTTTCTGGCTGGGTCATCATTTTGAACTCAGGTTTGCACTCATGTGTTTTACAAACAAAGGCCTTTAAAATGAGGCATAACTCGAGGTAGCTTATTTTAAAAGTTTTTAAGACTTCCTTCATGGGCCAACCCCTGGATATGCAAAAAACAAGTAAAATATGCCCATATGTTTGGTATAGGGACATGGACATAACTACAAAGTTTCATTACTTTTCCTTCAATAGTTTTGAAAATAATTAATACATTCAAGAGTTTTTCCTCTCTTTAAGCCCTGACATTAAATTCTTTGAGAGGCTATATTTTCTGGCTGGGTTATCCTTTTGACCTCAGGTTTGCACTCTTGTGTTTTACACACAAAGACCTTTAAATTGAGGTATAACTCGAGTTAGGCTTATGTTTAACATTTTTAAGACTTCCTTCGTGGGCCATCACCAGGATATGCGAAAAACAAGTAAAATATGTCTAAATGTTTGTTATAGGTACATGTACATAACTGCAAAGTTTCATTACATTTCTTTCAATGGTTTGAAATTAGTAAATATATTCCACACTTTTGCCCAATCCTGTATATTTAGCCTCCATGTTCTTAAAAAGCTGTATAATTCGCAAAACATCCTAATAACAAACATTTTAGTTTATTAAAAAAACCTTCAAAACAATAATAAAAATATGATAAAGATGGTCAATTATTTAATTCTTATTACTATTATAACATTTCATGGTTTTATATAAAGTACTTACGCTAAATAAATAAAGGTTGATTCATACTACTTTACTCTTATTGCAATTAGTAGTAATAAAAGTAATACAGTACAAGTGAACGTCACACAATACAATTATAGTACAATATTCACAAAATGCACAAAAATACAAGTACAAAATGCAGAAATATATCAAAATACAAGCACCAAATGCACAAATATTTACAATCTAAATACAAAATACACAAATATATCAAAATGCAAGCACAAAATGCGCAAATATACTACAGTACAAGTAAAAATTACACAAATATTTACAATATAAGTAGAATATGCACTAATATTACGGTCTTAGAACTTAGGCTTAAGCGGCCGGTGTCATAACTAGAATCTACAGTTTCCGGTGACAACCGCGTCAAGGTACTATCTACAATATTTACAAGATGACCATACGTTTCGCCCAAACTGTAGATTCTAATATTACGGTGATAGATTTCGGCAAGCCACATTCACCTTCCTCTGACCAGAGGGACTAGCAGAAGAATGATCAGTAATTTTACTATTCAATTTTCATTACAATTTGCTTTATAAATATTATTTATCAGTAATTTACTAAATAAAAAATTAACTGTTGGTTTTAATTTGTATTTTATCTATTAAAAAGTGGCCTGCAGCTATCTGTCTGTCTGGTTTATTAATCATACTATTTTCCGTATTGTTATTATCTCTTGCATATAACCTCTTTTCCTTCATAATATTAGCCCGTATTGCAAAATGGATTGCAAGAAAGATTGAAAGAAATGATCAAATGCTAACTATAAAATCTTATTTTGGTATTGATTAGATGACATGGTGTTTTTGAAACGTACAGAATATGAGGAAGAAAACTCTTTCCTCCTCATCCTTCCCCACAGAATACATCACTGCTCACCTTACCCTTGCATGTTCAACGCCTTTGTTTTAACAAGAGCTTTTACCTCTTTGAATCAAGGAGGAGCTGACGGGCAATAAATAAAAAATCAGTAAATATCTGTCAGTAGGAAGTTTTATTTATCTATTCAAGTTTTATATATTTTTCGCACATAATAATAAATACACATAATATTAAAGAGTTAATGTGCATGAATCAAATCCTGTGATAGTAATGAGAGTTTGATATAGGTTATAGTATGATTTAAACTATGTAGTAGAAGTTATCTTTTAGAAACAAACAACAGCTAGTCAAAGGAATATATTGTACCAAGTAAAAAAAAAACGTTGTTAAACTTCCTTCTCTTTTTGAAGCTGTTTAAAAATAATTAATTTTGTCTTCAAATTTGTCTGTTTATCTTGCGTATTATTCTGTGGAAAACTGTTTGATATCTTATTTTCTTCCACCAGTTGTACTATCAGTGCTCTGCTTTGTGATGTCAATGCTTTATTTGTGGCAGATTAAACATAAAATGTGGAAAGGGGTAAACATGAAAGATAAATCACCAAAATGGGGTAAATTTTACCAAATCTTTAAATTTACCTTGGTACAATAATACAGTAGAATTATGAAATAAGAATAATTATTAATAGATTGACAGTTGTAGAGTACCGGTACAGGGATTTAGTGAATTCAATCATTTGTTTTGAAACTTCACTGTATTTTATAGATTTAGACTAAAGAAAAAAGGGCCGAGTCTTGCTATACAAGCCAAAGGCAATCCATCACAGTTTAATAAGATGGCTGTTAATTCTGGAAAGAAACAACAATTGGTAACTTTGGATAGTTATCTTCAAGCTTTCTTGTCCCATCATTTAAATTCTGCACAAGTTATATTGACTCTGCAAAGTTAAAAATTAAATAACTGCCTAATGTCTTCCTCACTCCATTTTACAGTCATTTCAGTAGCCTGTCATTCAACTTTGGGACTAGGTTCCTATCAAGAACTTCTTGTTATTACAAAAGGAATATTTGTGGATATTACCGTTTTCTAATAGGTTTGAATGTTATAGATCAATTTTTAAGATTTACATGTTATGGATTTCTAAGAGACAATCAAGAGACAAGAAGAATGGGTCCCAGAACATCACTATACAGACTATTTACGACTTGGCATAGTTTTCCGATCAGTGTTGAGGCTAGGATATTTAATCATCTTCTCATTTCTGTCAAGGTTTTATTTCACAATTATGATGTTACATGTTGGTGTAAAGTTATGTATTTGCAATCGGTGAATAAGACTTAAGCAGTTTTCTACAGTGATAAAATACATGAAAAGTATACTCAGTAATATACTGTTAATGGGACACTACTTATAAAGGTGTTCATAAAACATCACACAGACAAAACCATAGCACAACACCACAGACTAATCTAAAAACAAGTGCAAAATAAGTTTGCTACATTACTTGACAATTCATATGAAAAAATAGGCTGAAAAATTAAAAAAGAATGTCTAAAACCTCAAAATTTCACGTTTTTTGTGCATGAATAGTAATGTGTAAAAACCAAGCACACTAACCAAATTTGGTAAATAAGAAAGAGAACTTACCTTATATAGTAAATAATTTGCAAATGCCGTAGGTGAGCTAAGCAAATATGTGACTTTCCCTCATGGAACTTTGTAAGTATTTAAACAGCCGAAGCCTACACTCGTGGAATTACATGAAGCATTCCAGAGAGGTTCCATAATATTATTTTCTTTAAACAATTTACCTCTAATTAATTTAAATTATTTATTTGATCTGTTATGCAGAACAGATCTTGTGGTATTATGGTAACCACAAAAACAACAATTTATATATCTGAAGATTTTTCATTTTATATGAATATTGTCCTAGGAATATTATTCAAAATTCTTCAAGTTTATGTAGTACGAGATATATCTTCTAAAACATATATAGGGCTTATATGATATTATTTCATGGAGCAAAATTTATCCTGTAACAATAATAAAACCAAAAATGTATGATGTGTGCTTGGCAGGGATAAGTTGTGTTTTGCAAAACTGAACTTTGAGAATCATATACAAAGCTTGTCAATTGTATTTGTTAATTTCAACTACACTATTTGTCTTTATAACTTACTGAAAATAAATTCTGTGGAAATATGTTGCTTCAAAACATTAAAAATATTAAGTCAACAGGGAAAGATGAGCTTTTGTAATGTTTTATTATGTACTCTAAAGAAAAGATTACTAAACACTGATACTCCACACTATAAACAAAGACGGGTATTTTTTAAAATTGTAAACAATATTGTTAGAAAAACCAAAACTTATGATACAAAAAATATAAATTCAGATTTTTCAATATGGTGACAATTTAAACAAATTCTATTTTGAATGAATTAAGAACGAAATATTTGAATTATACATTATTCTGACATATTATATTAAGAAGAAGGTTATCTTTGGCCAATGGGTGATGTGTTAATGAAGAAGAGGGCTGGACATTGGTGAAGAGTTGCAGTTATTATATAATACTGAAAATGTTTTAATTGATTAAAACATACTAGTGAAGAGTTAAAGAGATATGAAAATTAGATTACTTCTATAACAAATAAAGAAACAAAAAGTATAAGCAGTTGAAATTCTGTCTAGCGAAGGGACAGATGTAGCATTTTTAAATTAATGGAACTGATCATTTAAATTAATTCAAAATTAATTAAAACACAACATGGAAAGCTTTATTTAAATTATACAATGTCACAACTAGTGTAAAGCTAGTGGAGCTAGTGTAAAAGAGTCTCATGTATATTTTTAAATGCGTTCATTGAATGAATGAATGAAACTCGTCTTTGCTCAATTTGGAAACGGTTATAGCAGTCTGGAGTGTCCATGTTGGATGGTAGTCAAGGTTCAAATGCTGTGTAGGTAAAAGAACTAAGTGTAAGTCTTGTCAGTTTGCTAAAACTCATACTAATACTAAAAAACTGGGTAAAACTGTAGGTCCCTTAGTTATCCTGGTTATTAATAAGAAGCTCTTTTTCAGAAACAGCCAGCCTTTGTTAGTAACCCTGTTTATACTCGTTCATCTACACTCATCACACTCATTCCCCCTCCTCATACTTGCTCATATCTCTAGAATCAGCGTCTTACTAATGAATAATAATGAAATAATAAATAAATAATGCACTTATTTGTTATTAAGCACTTCGGTTATTTTCATTACATTCAGCTCTGTTCAAAGAGATTTATTTGCTGAATTAAAATGGCACCAAGTAAATTTGCACACTTTGTAAGGAGCAAGTGGGTGGACAAGTTTCTAGTAATGAACCACAGCTCTAACCATTCCACTCCACAATTCTCTCATCTGCTTGAATAATTTATCTCAACTGTAGAGGCTTGTACCTCCTTGATCATCTCAACACCACCTTCAGTTTCTTCTCTCTAGTTTATACTTCTTCAAATATAAACATCCTCTATAAGGAATTAAGAAGGATTATTGTAAATAGTTTTGGTACACTTTTTATCCATAACATCGTTTATTTTTAAATTGCAGTAATAAATAGCTTGTTTGTAATTTATTTATTTACTACTATTAAGTGTACAAAATCTAGGTCTCACCAAGTTATGCAAAACTTGTTGGTGATGTCGCAGTACAAAAAATACATGCATAAATCTGATTATTTGAATTACATAATCATGATTACACAAACAGAAGGGATGAATATATACAGTTTTTCACAATCATGTCTGACAGATATTTTTCTATCGCACATAATAATTCTGTGGCAAAATTAGTCTTCATGTGAACTTTCAACAATAACCAAGAAAACTGTTATTTTTAGACAATGTGTAAAATAATATACTTTAACATAATATTATTGTTGTTTTAAGTCATTTAGTTCAGATATAAAAAATTACTTAACTTTATGTTAATTTGTCTTGTTCAACAATGTAAAGTAAAATAAAGAAATATTTTTATAGCCAATAAAAAAATAAATAAATAAGGAAGCCCTCCTCATTTTATCATTAGTAAAAATTAGCAAAGCAGGTGCTGTTTCATGCAACTATAATAGAAACACTGTCCATCAACTTTCCACTAGACACTTCCTTAAACATTTAAGGTGGGCCCTACACAACTAAGGCACAGACCAGTGTCTCTACCCAGATGCACAGAAAAAGTACCCGCCTAAGGTAGATTCAATCTGACAATCCTCGGCACTGTACCCAGCCACAGTTCAACACCATACACCATTTGTCCATTTCATCACAGATGGTGAATCAGTATTATTGTATCAATAGACCATGACGTTACTATAAGAGAATCCCATGTTGAAGAGCTAATATAATTTGCTGTTAATATAGGCATATTAAACAGCTATATAGGCATATTCAAATTTGAAAAAGAAAATAATGGAATAGGGACTAGGGAGTTAAATAGTTTAAGGATAAGTCAAGTCTTTATTTGCACATAACATTGGAAATAACATGTTACAAGGTAACAACCAACTGGTGCATTGTCACAGATTTGCAACTAAGTCTAAATAGATAAGTAACATCAGCTTACAAACTAACAACAAATAACAAAATATATTCTATAAACATCTGATCTAGTTATGCCTGCTTACATGGTTATTTGATTAGATTAAGTTGTCATCATCTAGAAACTCATTAAGTAATCAATGTGCCAAAAATATTAATTTGCACGTTCATATCACTATTTTAAATATTATAAGGTAAATTAACAAGTTTTCTAAGCATATTAAAAACTATTTATTATATAGTGACTTTTTTGTCATAACTACATTTTTTTATCTCCTCTACTCTTATGTATCTATTTTATATTTAATATCAAAATAATCTTTAGGTATTTAAAAATAACAGATTTTAATACACATTAACTTAAGGTGAACCATTAATACTAGTAATATAATTGTTCATTAGCGTAATAGGAATAATTTGTTTAAAATATCATGAGAATAAAGGCATTATGCTGATATCTAAATACTTAAAGCATGAGTTGTGAGCTTAGTAACGCTATTTTGACATGGCCTTTGTCATAAACATGGGTTTAGTGAATTGGTTTTAAAAAGAGTTACAGGATGTCTTATATCACCAGGGGTAGTTAAGGCTAAGAAGCCCTCTCTAACACTTAATCTCCACCAACTGCTTAAAAGTGACTTCTGAACCACCACCAGTGACACGCAAGGAAAATCGCTCAGTGGTCACCTATAGCCTCGCTTCATACTTAACATCGTGATAATGTTGTGACCCTCCAGTCAAGGCCATGAGATTGAACCTGACCTTGAAATAGGTGATTAAGATAAGCTTGTCAAGACAGAAAAAAATCATAAATGCACTATCTGCTGGTTTCGCTAGTAACCTGAGCTGTAAATAAATAGCACATTCTGAGAATAAGTCTATTTTAGTTAGTAACCAGCCTACATTCATCCAACAATTATGTTATCCTTATATTCACATAAAACTATACAAAAAAAGTCAACCTCTTACCTTTCAATGAAAAAAAAAACTGAAATGCTCAATATTGCTTTGCTGTTGGTTTATTTGTTTCATTATTTTACTTACTTCCATGGTACCCAAGATGGTACGTTGGCTCACCAATACACTGGATCCACTGGCTTATTTTGCCTCTTTTCATTGCTCTTAGCTACCTTGTGTTTCTAGCAAAGTTTCTTGGTTGTCTTTTAATTGGATCCCAACTCCTATTTGGTACAGATTGCTGGATTCTTTTCTTCTAATGACGTTTTTACATAATTTAGTTTTACAAACTTTCATTTTTATATTATGAGAATAAATATGTCATTAAATGTAACTTTACAGCTATTTTACAGTTTATAAATAGTAATTAATAGAATTTTGTAAAACAATTATTAATATGAAGTACAATATCAGTGATAGAAAGATTTGTGTCAAGTAGTGGAAAGCCACATTTCACAACAGTTCATTGGTGAATATCACATGTACACCCTCAATAATAAATATCGCTAGCAATGTCACATGCAGCCCTTCGGCCATATCATGTGACCTGATGCTTAGTTAGTAGAGGATGAGGCTTCAAATAAATTAACCATCTGAAAATATGTTTTAAAACTATTGGGATTTGTTTATACTGTGAACAGTTAAATAAAACAAGTTGACATATTCCTATATACAATATATATACCGTATTGTTTCTTATAATTATTATCAGATAAAGAATTAAAGCTATTCATAATGTTTAAACGTATTCTTTTCTTTTCAGATGAAATAACCCAATCTCAAGAACAGTGAATGATATAAAATAAATTTTAATAGTTAAATTGAAGCCTCTAGAAAGTGTATAGTATAAAATAAAATATTATTAATAGAATACCTTTAACACATTACTTAATAATTTGTTGTACGATGTACATTTCAACTTCTATGACGTCATCTGCAGTTACATTTAAGATGACTTCATAGAAGTTGAAATGTACATCATACAAAAAATTATTAAGAAATGAGTTAAAGGTATTCTATTAGTAATATTTTATAAATTTTAAATTACCTATAGTATCGTTTTAAGCTTGTTTTACTAGTACTTTGGCTAGATAGTCTTAATACATTTAAGAAAATTTTTTAAAGCTCTTAGATATTCTTCCTTATTCAGATAAATAAAATATATTAGCGTAAATGTGACTTTAAAGCATTATTAGCGTAAATGTTAGGATTGAAAATGTTTATAAAATGTAAATAACTACATTTTAATATTCTGTTTGTATAGAAAACTAAGAATTATTGGAGTAAACATTTAGTTTAAACTTGTTGCTTGACTGAAAGTATTAGCGGAGACATGTCAACCTACTATTGAGCTCAAATAGGCTTAGGTAATGTTCTTAAATATGCTTGGACAGATTCAAATATTTACAAAAGACTTTGTGCTGTAGTAGAACCAACCCTCACTTACATCACACACTGCTTGTGGGTAGGGTAATGCCCTTAAATATGTTGGAAAGAGTCAATGATTTACAAAACGATTTATACTGTAGTCAAACCAATCCTCTTACACCACACACTGCTTGTGGCTAGGGTAATGCCCTTACATATGCTTGAATATACGAGACTATTTACAAAAGGCTTTGTACTGTGGTAGAACAAATCCTCTCTTACACAACACACTGCTTGTGGCTAGGGTAATGTTCTTTGCTTGAATATGGTATGCTTGAATAGACGTGAATATTTAGAAAAGGCTTCATACTGTAGTATAACAAACCCTCTCTTACACTACACACTGCATTTTGCTGGGGTAATGTCCTGAAATAGGCTTTATCAGACTCAAATATTTTGTTAAGGCTTTATAATGTTATAGACCGGAAGTGGCCTTGACCATAAGGCTCTGAAGTTATCGCAAGATAACGAAGTCAAACAACATCTAGTGTGTCTGTTTCTGTAAGAGGTGACCGGTTGAGCAATCCTGTCCTTGCAAGTAGCCCACCTGCTTAGTCAACTGGTGTTGGTTCAGAAGTCTCCTAAGCAGTTTGTCCACAAATTAAGTGTCAGTGAGGGCTTCTGAGCTCTAACTTTGTGTCAGTGAGGGCTTCTGAGCTCTAACTTTGTGTCAGTGAGGTCTTCTGAGCTCCAACTTTGTGTCAGTGAGGGCTTCTGAGCTCTAACTTTGTGTCAGTGAGGGCTTCTGAGCTCTAACTTTGTGTCAGTGAGGGCTTCTGAGCTCTAACTTTGTGTCAGTGAGGGCTTCTGAGCTCTAACTATGTGTCAGTGAGGGCTTCTGAGCTCTAACTTTGTGTCAGTGAGGGCTTCTGAGCTCTAACTTTGCCTTGATAAATAAGACATCCTTTAATTACTTTAACTTTTAATAAACCGACCTTCTCTTACACAACACACTGCAAAATGCTTTATAGGGCAGGCTAATAAAAACAGCCCCCTCATACATTATAAACTGCTTGAGGCTGGGTACTGCCCTTAAATATTCTTGAAAATATTCAAAGACTTTAAAAATGCTTTATACTGTAACATGTTCTACCAAACTAACAACTTTATACATGGTGGAATCTGGTGGCTTAGATAATAGCCTTAAGAATGCTCTGGACACAAGCCACAACTTAACTTTGTGTATTTATCTACCATAGTTGCTCCTGTTTAACAACAAATTTGAAGTAGCAGAGTATCGCATCTCTTAAGACATTTCCACAAGGAGGAACTCTATAATCCCTTTTGATCACATTTTATCTTATATCGGATTAAATCTTTTGTTATCTTACTTACCCTAAGTCAAATTCTAATAGTTAATTGTTTCTTTGGTTTCACTTAATTACTTCTATTTATGAAAGGTGGTTAAAAATGGTATTTAATAGTTATAGTATTTTTGATCCAGAATAATTTGACTTTTAGAAATAAATGTTTTTCAAATTAAAATTGATTAAATTTATTTTTGTTTGTGCAGATCGCGAGAAATTAAAATTGAAAACAAATTATATTGTCATAGAGATAGTTTTTATGAATTTGATGTAACCAAACCATTAATAAAAATATCAGTCTTATTATTGTAAAATTCAAGCTTTGGAAAGCATCAGAATGTAAAAGAATACGATGGAAGAAGAACTGTTTAATTAATTAGAAGATGATAACAAAGCTCTGTTTTGTCAACAAAATTGCATCTTGATGAGGTTAGGTTGTGGAGTGTTGGGAGAAAAGTAATCTAACTTGGCAACCATCATCTTTCAACAGTGTTCATCTCCTCTAACTCAGGACAAATTAAAGTTATTTTCTCATAATCACCATCTCCTTTGCTCGTCTCATAATTAATTAACTAATTTGTGCATCACACCATACTTATTTTAGGAATGTATAAAACTATTTTTGAAAAATCAATTCTGAATTTAGCAATATCGTATATTAACTTTTAATTATTATTGTACGTGTTGGTATAAATTGCTATATAACCCCAATAGTTGTACCTATATTACAAAACTTTAATTGTGACACGTTCACTTGTTCTTTATTTCATACTCTAATGAGTATTTTTTATACAAACATAATTATATACTATATTATGAATTTCAACCAAATATTAAATGCAATATAAATATTTGCAATACTGTATATATTTATTTAATAAAATAAACTATTTATAAAATTATTCAAATAATATAAAATATAGTGTGGTTTTTCCAACCAACACATATACAATTGTTGCTTCTACCAGTGTTACTACTAACTCTTTTAAGGAGTTATAAAACTGTGACTAAATACAATTTATTAATTAAGAACATTAAATGTAATGTACGAAATATGGGAGGAGATATCCATAAAGTATAGTGTACAATAAGTCCAGAGTAGATAAAGTGTAATGTATGATGGATGCGTGAGAAGGTCCATTAAGTGTAGTTTCCAATGGGTGGGTGGGAGAGTACATCAAGTATTGTGTATGATGGGTGCGTGGGAGGGTACATCAAGAGTAGAGTACAATGGATGAGTGAGAAGGTCCATTAAGTGTAGTTTCCAATGGGTATGTGGGAGAGTACATCAAGTATTGTGTATGATGGGTGCGTGGAGGGTACATCAAGAGTAGAGTACAATGGATGAGTGAGAAGGTCCATTAAGTGTAGTTTCCAATGGGTATGTGGGAGGATACATTGGAATATTTGGTATATTTTATTTAGAATTGACCAGCATTTTAAATAACAAATCTAACCTCATTGTTGTTTTAATCTAACCTCATATTTGTTCTAGTTACATAATTCTCAAGACCAGTAGCAACAATTATTAAGACGGTCACTTAATTTTTTTGTATTGTCAGTTTACTACAAATCATCACAAAGAATTGAAATCTAGCACATTTCACATTCAAGGTGGCTTAATCAAGTTAGAATGCATTTGAATAAATGTTTATACGTTATAGAAACTAGGAAGAAACTAATGAATCTCAACTCCGCCTGCCTTTATCAATTCTCTCTTCATCTTTCAGCTCCCTTCTGCTTGTATTATTTAATTTAATGTATATCATCGCTCAATATCACTAAAATATCACTGTATAGTTTTAAAATCATAATAGTTACCAAAATCACTTAGAAAAAATTGATTTTTAAATGATCACATCATATTGCAACTCATTGTTAACATTTGACATGCCTCTATAATCAGGCAGACTTCCAAATTCAGCAAGTGGTTGTAGTAAATAATTTGCTATATAAAGACATTCTGTGAATGGCAATTGTCAACAGTCAAGATTGCCACAGACTGTACTTTAAGCACTGATCACAGAAACAAAAGAAAAACATTTAACTAAACAGGAGAATTATTATGTAGAATATATAACAAAGTAGTAAGTATCGATGCTGATCAATTTCAGGAAAAAAGGTTGTTAAAAAAACTTATTGTAATCATGACAAATTTTTGTCATAATAAGCCCATGATTTATTAATCTCTTCATTCTAAAGTACCTCAGTTAATGTTTGCCTAGAACAGGTTTAGGGAATTCCACAAATTCATTTTCCTCAAATGTCATAGGTTCCAGTGAGAATTTTTCATGTTTAATTAATTAAATTTTAGCTGTTGTTTGAAAACAAAAGTTGCAATGACTCAATATCAGTGCTCATATAGCAACAGTAGTGTTCAAGTTAGTTAGCATTAAAATACTTGTAACTTTGTAGGTCATCAGCATAAGATGAATGTTTAATATAATGGTTATAACATCATCAATGAAAATAAAAGATACTAAAGGACTAAGGACAGAGCCTTGTAGTACACCTTGGGTGATGGGCCTCCAAAAAGATTTTCTGTTGCTAGATTTAACATTCTGTTGGTAATCTGACAAATAGATTTTATCCAGTCTATGTAGTTCGAAACCAATCTTAAAAGGTTTAAAAAAAGAGTATTATACACAAATTCAAGGGCTTTAAAAAAATGTTCAAATCCAAATAAATAAGTCATCTACGCATCACTTAACTACTATCATCACCTGTTTTAAAAAAGCAGTTCCAGTCCAGTTTTTATTATCTTTTAAAACAATTAATGTTCTATTGTGAACACAATCATAAAGTTAATGGTTAAGTATGTTTTTTAGAAACTTGTAAAATAGGCCTTCTGAAATTCATATCAAACATGGATTAAATAAAGAATTTAATAAGAAAAAGACTGTACTTTTTTGCTGATGAGCATATAAAAATAGTTTTCAAGAAATTGGTGTTAATTGTTGAGCTATTAATAAATTTCCCTTCCTGAGGAACAGTTTAACTCAGTTAGTAACCAGACTACACTAATCCTAAACTCATATTCATATTCACCTTAAAATACGGACAACGTTGTGTCGGCGTCTCATATGTAAGAATAAGAATGAATTAAATTTAAATAACCAAATATAACTCATATATTGAATAATTCGAGTAATTTTTGTTAGCTTAATAAAAATATTGATTTATTTATTTCACTTTTCAATAAAAAGAAATAACCAATAAACCTTGCTAAAATTTTGTTTGTGTTTGCTAACAATGGTATTTTATTTCAAGAGAGAATTTCAGCTGATTTGAGTGTTTGCCAAGAATTTCGAGTCCAATATTCTGCTGATAAGATCATTAAACAGAACTGCTGATTTATACTCTCTTTTAGTAATTCCAGACCAGTAATTTATATCCAAAGAACAGAAACAGTTATATTTGCAATCAAATAATGGAATCCATATGAATTTATATAACTTAATAAAAATAGTATGAATTTGAGCAATGATTCTTATAATTGGGCAAATTATAATACAACACTAATACAGTACTAACTGTATACAAAAACAAATATATACCAATGTAATGTAACCCTAACCTATATTGAACAATCATTCTCAGAAATATCTGTTTCATAATTTATCTGATTAAGTTCACATAGAGTGCTTTACATGCGTTGTATCATAATCTGTTATTGCAGTTGTTATTGTTGTCAAAGAGTAAAGACACTCTTGAATTATTGAACAGTCTTCTCAGAGGTTATTGAACAACATTCTGAGAGTTTGTGATTAGAGGATACAATTTCTAAAATGAACCCTCCTATGAACCTTGTTATCAACTCAATCCATTATTGACAAAATTAAATTTTTTTATTGAAAGGAAAAGTAAGTTTCAGGCGAAGATTGATGTACAGAATAAATGAACAAACTAGTACTGCTGACTGTAGTCAACATTCCATTACTACTCTCCAACTTCTATTATGTCAGGTTGCCTCATTGTTTCCTAGTTACGAGCCTGAAGTTTTTGCCGGGCCTAACAGGCATATACTGTAGAAAAATGTTACTAATGTAATTGCTTTAATCATCATGGGATATAAATCCAGGTTTAGCCATTTCCATGACTACAGAGAACAGCAACTTCAACCAATAAACCTCCTAGACACAACAAGGCACAAGCTAAAAAGGAGTTGAAAACAGCTAGAGCTTGTTTGAGAGAATGTACTACAATTTGTAGTATATGGGGCTGTAGTTCTTGTTTTTGCCACTAGTGCTTAACACAAGAGCAAGAGCTCTCTAGTGACAATGTTATCTCTTTACCATTAAACCTTGGTACATTTATTCATTTTTTAAACAATTTTTATCGTAGGACATGTCTTACCGTCTTTAGTCTCCAATGGGTTAAATTTTGTCTGGGCGGGGCAGAGGCTTATAACTATTAGTGAGCCAAGACATCCAGTGCAGTTACAATCTGCAATTAGTTGTAAGTTCCTTCTTTTCCTATGCATAGTTTTTATGGCTATTTCTTAAGGTTCATTGTTTGTAAAAACTTACATATTTATGTTCGTTGAACTATATTTTACTGTGGCATTTTGGAGATTAAATTGATTTAATTATGTTTCAGAGAGTGCTACCCATGCCCTATAGTGAAGCCTACGTTCTTGTGTGGTACAGATAACCGCACATACAGTTCCTTGTGCCGTCTGGACTACCACAACTGTCTCCATCATACCAACATCAAGGTCCTCTGCAAAGGCTTTTGTCCATGCAAAGGTGTGTGGTTTTTAAATAATATGCTTCAGATGGATCAGTTTAGTGGCCATTTTGTGCAGAGTTATGAGTTATACGCAGATGTGTTGTTTTCTGGTAAGGATAATCAGATACAGACTCAAAGAAAGTTATCATCTCAGAGACTAGAAGCCAAGGCGTTGGTAGGGGGTCCTGAGGGATCCAACTTTTTCACCTCTTTTAGCAGACTCAAGACTTTTGAAATAGCGAGTATTTTTTAAGGTCATATTATATTATATATATTATAGAGACTTTTGAAAGGTGGTGAGATATTTTACTTACTGTAATGTATCGCCAATGCAATATGATGATAAATATACATATACTAGTAGATAACTTAAATAATTATATGTTTATTTAGTGAACCTTGTTTGTTTATTTTGTTAATTGTTTCTACAATTAGAAATATTAGATGAGTGGATTCAAAGAGCCATATTTTTTCTTAGAAGAAAATTATAAAATAACACTTATCAGGTTATAAAATACAAGTTTTAGTTGTTTTTATATTTTTATAGCAATTTTTTTATAAATGTTATATGCCAATTAAATCTAGGCTTGCAGTTTAAAGAAAATTTTTTTTCTACCTAAGTTACTGTTGAATTTTTAAAATTATTTTGATTGTATAACTATAGTGGTTTTTAAACTGTTTGTATTTACCTGGATTGATTGTAAAGATAGACAGGGGAAGTGAAGCTGTTAATTACTTGAGAGATTGTACTATTGATTACTTCAAACACTAAGCGGTATGTGAAGGCATAGTGTTAAGTATTTCATGGTTCATCAGTTTGGGTTGGAAATTACACTAGATAAATTTAAAGAGTTTCACTTAATTCCATAGACAAAAAATATTATTTGAATACCCTTGAGTCTATTCCAAAGTCTACTATATTAATAAAAGTTCCTACAGAAATTCTTTTTATGGAATAAAGTTTTGCAAGCTAGACAAAGACTTTCGACTTTGAAGTATGCTTTTATTCAATCTTAAGAGGATGCAAGCTTGAAACTAGCTATATTGGCTTTTCCTTTCAGCTCTCATATAAAACAAAACATTCACGTGATGGTTTTAAAATAGACCTGGATCAGTCATGTAGGAACCGACTTTAAGACCTATGTATTTTATTATTCCCCATATTTTGGAACATTGTAAACAAAGGTACACAAAGGTAGTTTCCTGTAATCAGTAACAGTACAGTAAGTAAATTGTTTAGTGCCGTGGAGATAAACAAAGGTACACAAAGGTAGTTTACTGTAATCAGTAACAGTACAGTAAGTAAATTGTTTAGTGCAATGGAGATAAACAAAGGTACACAAAGGTAGTTTACTGTAATCAATAACAGTACAGTAAGTAAATTGTTTAGTGCCGTGGAGATAAACAAAGGTACACAAAGGTAGTTTACTGTAATCAGTAACAGTACAGTAAGTAAATTGTTTAGTGCCATGGAGATAAACAAAGGTACACAAAGGTAGTTTACTGTAATCAGTAACAGTACAGTAAGTAAATTGTTTAGTGCCATGGAGATAAACAAAGGTACACAAAGGTAGTTTACTGTAATCAGTAACAGTACAGTAAGTCAATTGTTTAGTGCCATGGAGATAAACAAAGGTACACAAAGGTAGTTTACTGTAATCAGTAACAGTACAGTAAGTAAATTGTTTAGTGCCATGGAGATAAACAAAGGTACACAAAGGTAGTTTACTGTAATCAGTAACAGTACAGTAAGTAAATTGTTTAGTGCCATGGAGATAAACAAAGGTACACAAAGATAGTTTACTGTAATCAGTAACAGTACAGTAAGTAAATTGTTTAGTGCCATGGAGATAAACAAAGGTACACAAAGGTAGTTTACTGTAATCAGTAACAGTACAGTAAGTAAATTGTTTAGTGCCATGGAGATAAACAAAGGTACACAAAGGTAGTTTACAGTAAGTAAATTGTTTAGTGCCGTGGAGATAAACAAAGATGAGAGGAGAAGGGAAGAAACTCATTGAAAAATGAATATAAAAATTCATTTATATTGTGGACTGGACCAATTTTTACAAAGAGGATCTTTCTGAAAAGAAGATGTTTTTGGAATGTACCAATAATTATAAACAATTTTCTATTTGGGTTAGTTTCCTTTTCAATTGCTTAAAACTATCACATAGCTGAAATTAGCTAACTTATTTCCCAATATTTGCACAAACCTACTTAAATGTTTTACTTGCTAGTATCAGTGCAGAAGGCAAAATATAATTCAATATTAAAAATAGTGACCAACTTTTTTATCCACACTGAGCTAAGGCTTACTATTTTAGTTGTTTTAGCTTTTCAGAGCAAACTTCCAAAAATATTAACTTTGATAAATTTACCACAAATATTCACAAAAGAAAAGAAGAAGAAAAATAGATTCCATGACTGTACTGCTCTTAAAAGTAAGATATCTTCTTGAACTAATTTTGTCATACTGTAAATTGTACAAACATTCATTTAAACTAGAATAATTATATTTTGTAAAGTGATAATAACTATCTAAATTAAAACCTTTCTTATCATGTAAAAATTGTAAAATGTCACATTAAAAAAGATAAATAATATTTATTCTCTTTTAAGTTTAATTTTTTAAAATATGCCTTTATTCATCAAATAAGACATACTAGTATCTGTGGTTTGTTAATAGTTCATCAATAAATTGTCTAGGCAGTGTGTGAGGGGAATGGGACAATGACATGGAGAGGGTTTTATTTTCTTATCTAGACTAGAGTTGTCTAGGGTGCTGATCACAATAACTATGAAACTTGTTAAATACGATAAACATGTTAAAAATAGAATATATAACTGAGACCCTTAAAATTCAGTAATTTTCTTTGTTCAAAGAATAATAAGGTTTGAGATAATTTTCAAAACGTGTTACTGCCTCCAGAAGTGTAATTATGAATATAAATTTAAGTTATATTACCTTATCGTCACACTTCTTGTATCGATAATTTAGATTAATCGATTTTTGCAATGACGTACTCAACATCAGATCCAGTGAATGATTAAAGAACACTTCGATCAGCTGCTGGGTTTGTATACAGATCTGCAAGCTATGGCTTGTTTCACGTTAATCTATGTTGATTTGACCTTGAACCGTATTAACTACGATAAGACAGAAGAGTACATAATTAAATGTTCTTGATCAAAGGACAAACTGGTCATTCACTTATAGCCTATTACATAGAACACTTTTCATTATCCAAATTAAGCATCAAAATCAATTTGTGCTGAGCTTCTAGCATCTATTTGTTCATACTGTATGACTTGGTCTTGACCATAATGCTTGACATTTTCAACACTCTGTTAATGAATTCAATTACAAATAAAGTATTACTAAGCTTAAAAAGTTGTCCAACAATAAAAAATGTTAAATTAAATCTAAGACACACAGCATAATTGCGATAAATTGCTTAAGCATATAATATTTGTAAGAATACAAATTATATAAAGGGAAGAAAGAAAATTAAGTGGGTTACTTATTCAGAAAAGGAAATTTAAAAGTAATAAGTTATATAGTGAAATAAGTAACATAGAAAAATAAATTGCTTGAAAGTTTGTAGGATTCAGTCAAATCGCCATAAGCTGACAAAAAACAAACCAGAGCTCGCAATCGTGTACTGATTGTTCTAGTGGCCGCACAATAGTATATTTTATTTTAATTCGTTTTAGTGTTTGTTAGTGTTTTAAATTGTGGTGACATTGTTTAGTCACTGACAAGTGGATATGATGATGGGATTGTACTCTCTAAAATCAATTAGGTCCAAATCACAGGTACAAAGAGTGTGACGATAAGGTTTTCTTACCTTATTTTTTGTAGATAGAAATGTTAGAGTCAAAATTAAACTTAAGTTGTTTGGTTGAGTAGTAATAACTAGGAAAATAATTACTTCATCTTCTATGCAAGGCATGAGTTTGATTTGAATTTATGAGCATAAATCCAATGTAAATCTGTATTAAACACATGTTCAAACATGAAGTTCAAGTACATGCCTGGTATTGTAAATCTGAGTTAATTTATAGCGCCTTCTTATAACAAAACAATTTTTAGAATGAACTTCTGCTTTAGGTTGTTAAAATTACACGTAAACCAAGTTGTGCTCTTTTACTGTTGACTATTGACTGAACAAGGCTACCCGGTCCCGACATTAGCATGCTTCTTAGGAAATTAATAACAGTCTGATTGTTTCTTCAGGGTTTCTAAGTTTATCTTTACCTCACAAATATGCATTGCTTTTGAGTATGAAATTAAACTCTGATATTTTACGTTTGTTATTTTTATCAGCCAAAATTTAAAGTAAGTGTTAGAAAAACTCAATTTTCTTTAATATGATTCTATCAGTTGTTAATGTATATGCTTGGGTTGGCAATCTTTTTACATTGTTGTGTTTAGATTAGTTTGACAATCTTGCTAGAATCTGTTAATTGATGAAGTCAGCCCTTGTATTTCTTGTATTACATTGCACTTTTGTTTGTTTAACATATCAATTTATTTTTTTTACCCTATTTGGGCCCATTTGGTCGATTTGTGCAGTACTCATTTGGCCAAGGAGCTAGTTAGTTACTAGTCGATTGTGCAAGCCTCCGTTCGTCCGCCATTTTGTCACTAGTTTTATAACTCAAAATGCAAAACAATGCATACAATATGAAAGAAGACGTTCGATCGTTGCTATTTCATGTATAAATCATGTTCATGCTCTAAGTATTGAAAAAAAAAACCAAATTTCATAATTTATAAAAAAAAATCATTGACAGCTGTGACAAAGGTCAACAGAAGACGAAAATACATCATTTTCAAAAATTCATCAGCAAGCGTAGTGTAAAGCTATCGTAATTCAAATTCCACCTATGGAACGGCAGAAATGTGCTCTACAAGACTGCTTGTGTAAGTTTTACTCTAACTTAAGTCATTTAGTTGCTGTGGATTTATTTCTCAAGGTCTATTTTAAAAAGAAAAACAGTCAAAAAACATACTATGACATTTTTAGGAATATTTTATTTGTTTGAACGTTATTTACATCGTGTTATATACCAATGGATTCTTAAATACATTTTGAACAAGTATCTTGTTGCAGGGAAATGGTTAAACACTGTATTGACAGCTGGTAGTCAAATGAAAAACTGACATTTCCGTATCGTTGATGAGCTGCTCTTTGTAAATATGTCTGAAAGTGTTGCCGTTTCACAAATAATAAGACCCTGTAAATTAACATTTTACTAAAAGCACCAAAGTATTTATATATTATAAAACTAGAGTAAATTTGCAGTATTTTTTATATCTTGAAATTTTGTATACTTACTGCTTTATATTTTTTGTATACTTTTGAAAATAGGAATTTTATAGAAATGTTTCCTTGTTTAAAAAGTTATTCTTGATTTTAATTTTTTTGTAATTGTTATTTACAAATATTATAATAAACCCTGCATATATTCTTTTTATGTGGATCATTTTGGATAGTATAGTATATAATATGTTGGTATTTTAATTCATTTTAAATTTCTTTATGAACATTGAAATATTTATGTCAGTTTTTAGAAAATTTATGAATAAGATTTATTTTGCAATCGTATCTATCTATGCAATCGACTATCTTAGTAATGCTTGTAAGCATTACAAAAACGTTGATATTTCTATGTACATAAATAGATTATAAAACCTTTTTACATTTATTGTTGTTAGGACCAAAAATTATTTATATTTTTTCAAGTGACATTCTTTTGAAATTTATATTTTCAATTTCACAAATTTCTCGAGTTATTAGCCCGTAAAAAATGAATATTATTTTTATGTTTCATATCATTACAATTCCTATATTCCTATTTAGTTATGAATAAAATGATATATAACATGACAAGGTTTTGATAAAATTATAATATGTATGTTAGGTGCGTTTATTTGTGAGCCTGTATAACCCTATATAGATAGGGTTAAACTCTTAATTGATCATCGATATATATAAGTGAATACTGATTTAAATGAGTGATGAATGAACTAAAACCAAATGAGTAGTCTTTGTTACAAACTAAGGCAGACTATTCTATAGAAAGTGTCATTAATTAATAGCCTAATAACAAATGAACGACTGGTGGTTATCAGCTGATCCCTTTCAAAACATGTTATGATTCTAATATGAAGAGTCCTATATATTTTTATATAAGTTCTATTTTATTGGACATCATATAAAATATATTAGTGAAATATCTTCAGATTTATTACTTTTAATGTTTTTTATGAGTGTTGGAGGATTAATCGCATCCACACAACCACACATATTGCTGGTGTGGTGACTCAGAATCAGAATCAGAAAATCTCTGAACATGAACATTGAGAACAGGTTATGCGTCAGAATATACATATGATACATGATAATAATACATGATTGTCATTTATGGTTGAGTATTAGTGTAACTCTGGTTTATCTTTTCGGTGAATTCTTGTACTGTGTAGATAGGATGTTCTGACAACCATGAATCGAGTTTCCTCTTCAGTGCATCCCTGTTAGTTGTTTGAAGAGAGCTGGTAGCTGGTTGTAGAGTCGAGGATTAAGGATAGGAGCTCAGTGGTTAAGGATTTGGACTGCGGAGTCCATTGTCCAAGGTTTGAATAATCAAATGAGTTAATACTTAAATTGTTGAATAAAGTTCACTCATAGATCAATATACCGGTGTGACTTGGAAGTGATGTTAAAAAAATAAAATAAAGAATTAATCAGTAAGATGGGAATGTGTTTCTAACATAAATTGCATACTGTTATTTATTCATAATTTAATCTGATATCAGATGCTGATTTACACTTGAGGAAAAAACAGAAGCAAGCAGATCTGATGTCCAACTTCATGAACAAGTACAAGAACACAATTGGAACTGCTGACAAGCCAAAGCCAGAAAAGCCACAGTCTGTAGCTGATAAGTACACATTCACTCCCCAAGATTTCAAGTATGAGAACAAACATTACAAGTATATCAAATATACCAAGCACGATAATAAAATTCCAAAGGTATTTATTTATTTTAAGTAATTGTACTAATATTTTATTACCTTATAAAACCAATAATCAAGCATGCATGTATTGTGCTTCAAATATAGATAAGTATTTTAATTTACACACAGGCCACAGAGTTTCAACTTTGATTTTATGTACACAGATATATTTCTCATACACTACTAAATTTTGTTTATCTATCAACTTTTTTGGGGTCCATTAGTGGAATGCTAGTGTAGTCCCATCAATTAATTCTGCAAGCGAATCGGCCACCATGACATTCTCTGAGCTAGGAAGAAGATAAGATAGCTTGATTAGATTAATTTTAAAGTTTATGGATCAAGGACGATAAGAAAAAAATCAGATAAAATTATGTAAAAAATAACCTGGACTCCTGTTACGGGTGTTTTATTCTTTACTCCAACAACTTGAAGGCATACATTTCTGTTTAGTTTGTGTTTTATTTTCACTACATTTTTGATATTTATAACAAATTAAATTTTCATAATAATTATTATTCAAAAGAAGCTGTTGGATCATACCGCTTATAATATATGATTAGCCATAAGTTACTTGAAGGGCTTATCAGAATTCGTCCCTGCTGGTAGCAAAATTTTTCTACTGGCTGATGGTTTAAATTTAACAATAAAAGGAGATACTAAGGAAAATGTAGACATTTTTATCATTTATTAGTCTGTCTACTGTCAAAGAATTCTTAAATAGAAAAAAAAATCTGTCTCAACTTTAGTAAATCTAATTTTATCTCATTTTGTACATAACAAACAAGAAACAAAATTAATCCACTTATAGTTTTAAACAATGAAATAATAAAACAAGATGCAGATACAAAATTTTAGTATTTTTACCCTGAAGGGCACAGGAAGCCCTCAAAGAATATTTTTCAACCGTAATAATAACTTTAAGAGAGATTTAAATTAGTCAAAAAGTAACTCTTGTTTAAATGTTAATACATTCAGTCCTACGTGGCCGTAAAGTTGGCCAAGCAGTTGTCACCGGCAGTGGCTGATGGCCGTTTAGTCGGTCATACTGCCCCACTCACATTATTAAATCAGTCTTCGCCCAGCCTTTGCCGGGTTCGCTTGCTAGTAGATCCAGCACTTCTGTGGTATCCTACGAGTAGAACGTGGTTTTCAGTTTCCGGTTAAGGTTATTTTTGGAGTTTCTATAACTGTTTTTAATTTTGTTTTCTCTTGAGAAATTAAGAATAAAATTAAGCATAAAATATGTAGAATGTACTGCAAGGAAGGAAAAATTTAAAATACTTTATTAATGTTCCACAAACGCCCTGACCAGCCTGAATTGTGTTCTGTAGCATGTTTTGAAACATTTATCTCAGATTAGACTAATTGTGAAAAAATGTTAGAAATGGACCTGATAATAGTCGTTTTTAAATCTTTTTCATTTGTTTTACTTCATTCCTTATATTACTAACTAGTTTATTACAAAATAAAGTAGTGTAAAAAAGTCTTGGACATTAATTTTTTGGCAAAGTCGTTCGTCAGGGACTGATGGCTGACTAGATGACCATAGATAAAACTTAATTATTTTGAGCTTTCCACATATACAGACTACTTCTGACAGTCATAAATTGACACTAAATAATCACAAAAAAGTTTTTGAAAAAAAATGTTCATCCATTGGGGTAAGTTTTTAACTTAAATATGCAGTGCTATATGGTGAAAACGAAAATACGGCTTTAGCACTGAATGATATCCATACAATTTTAACAGCTATTGGAATGCAAATAATGATATTTGTAATATTTAGTAGGAAAGATCATAATGGTAAACAAGGGAAGATTGTAAGCAAGATTTTATTCTCATCCAACTGTAGGGCTCTTCTCCACTGAACCTAAAGGTTTCATTGGTGATCAAATGCAGTTATTTTATTCATTTCATTTTTTTAACAAATAGAATGAACATGTTCGAAATAGGCTAAAGGCGGCTTCAGACATGCATCATTTTGCCATGCACCAAGCAATGATTCGCCGAATCGCGAATAATGTGGATGAGTATTCGTTTATTTGGTAAGTAGCAAACATTTCTGCTCGTTGTTTTCAGTTTTGTGACGGTCTTCTGCCCACATCAAAGTAGACAAATATTTGTGATAATGCAAACTTTTCTACATCCACACATTCGTCTTGGCCTAGCTTACATCCACACATTTGCACAAGTGGGTTCAAATCCCATCCTCGTCACCACAATTACAATTTATTATAAAACTTCTTTTTTGAAAAATCATTCGAAAAGTTTTTTTTTCAAAAATCTGCGAGTAAGTTTTTACTGCTGTACCTAAAATTAAATACATTATGAAATAATTACGAAAAGAAATACATAAAATACAACAGGTAATATATAGTAAAAAATTCAAATTAAGAAAAACCTAACTAATACCATAGCCATCACGACAATTAAAGATTCAGTTGTATTTTAAGACACCAGTTGCATGAAACTTAATTGAAAATGAAAATAATATTCAACTAATAACTAAACATTAACTCTTAAAATTAAAATTGTATAAAATATCCTTTCTGTTACAAATTCAACTTAAATTTTAATGTAGGTGTTAATAAATAAATTTTCTATGTATATATACTAGGTGTCTCACGAAAGGTGTCTGAAACGCATTGTGGGCAATCCATTTGACCAAGAACATTGCTGTAAAGTTTTTCCCCCAAAACCATATGAGTACAATCAAATAAAAATAATTTCATCACTGTTAGACTTCAGCATTGATAGTCCAGGGTTCGAATCTTAAAATATTTTAATGCAAACATATAGAATGTGGCATATCATATTAAAGGTATTAATGCCCTGAGTATTTTGGTGTAATCAGATTTGAGTTTTACTTATATGTTTCAAATTGGCGGCCAAAAGTATGTAAAAAATATCAAAATTTGTTTTTATTGCTAAATGCACAGCTTAATCTTAATATAAAATCCAAAAATAGTTCTGAATTTCTAAGAAAATTCTCTTTAAAATGATATCCAATATGGCTCAACTTAACAATATTCCATCCATTTATTTATTTATTTTTTGGCAATTTTTAAAACACCAAAAGTCAACAATCTTAAAACAGGCTTGTTGTATATCAAATAAAAGAGCGTAAAAAACTGAAAAAATTTATATTTAACAATAGGTATATCTTGAATTGTAACAAAATTGTGGCTAAAAACTTTAAATTTGTTGGCATGTAGTTTGTTTGGAAATACGGTGCACTCCCGCTTATTATCAGCTGATTAAAGCGATCAGCTGATTTTGCCCATTATTGCAACAAAGTATGTGTTCTCTATTACTTTTATTGCTTGTAACCAAACAAATTTCATACAAACCTTGCAGTTGTGGCTCTATACTGAAAGTTTCAATAAATTTGTGAGGAATTGTTTAATAATATTTTTTGTATTATCAATTTATTATGTTTTGTTTTAATTTGCATTTTTTTTATTGGTTTATATGTACACTCTTGTTACCTTTTTTTTAGTTTTCAATGGTTTATGTTTACTTTCTTTTTTACATTTTTAGTTTTGAATTTCATTTGTGTTTACTGTATATGTAAATCTCATTTTTTGTCAAATGCCATACACAAATGAAGAAGCGTGTTATAATGGTTTTGGGTGAGTGTTTTACCAATTTCAGGGCTGCTGAAAGGCTTTATTCTGAACGATACCCTGACAGAAACTATCAAAGTTATAAGAGTTTTGAGCGCTTAGCCAATAGAGTACAAACAACAGAACAAGTTCAGGTCTCTAATCATAAAAGACGGAACTCTGTAGTAAAACAACAGAGGTCAGCTGATATTTTAGCTGCGGTAACAATTGATCCGCAGCTAAAATATCAGCTGATTGATCTGCAGCTATTTCAGGTGTCTACTCGGCGCCTTGAAAGAGACTCTGGGATTAGTAGATGTACTATCAGCAGGACCCTTAAAGACAATAGTTTCCACCTGTATCATATTTCACTCCACCAAGAACTTGAAGCAAATGATAATTTGCACCACATTAACTTCTCACTTTTTGGGCCCAACAAATGATTAACAATAATCCAGAATTTCATTTTAATGTGTTTTGGACTGATGAGACCACATTTAAAAATAATGGACAAGTTAATAGACATAACATGCACAATTGGAGCCCTAATAATCCTCATTGGGTTAGGGAGGGGAATCACCAAAGGCAATTGTCACTGAACTGGTGTGGTATACTCGATGAGCATATAATTGGCCCTTAGCCTACTTTTTATATGGATTGTACAACAACTTCCTAAACAATGAATGTTTAGTTTTAGTTAACGATATTCCCATAGATAGACAGCAACAAATGTGGTTCATGCAAGATGGGTGACCAGCACATTACCACCGTGACATAAGATTCACTCTCACTGCTATGTTTGCAGAGCATAGGATTGGGAGAGGGCGTCCAGTACCCTGGCCGGCGAGATCTCCAGATCTTACTTGTATAGACTATTACCTGTGGAGTAGAATGAAGGATATTGTTTATCAAGATGCTCCTACATCAAGAGAGAACTTGAAAGATAGAATAAGATAAGCATATGCACAAATAAGTAGGGAAGAAGTAAACCATGCTATTGAAGATTTCCCTACAAGGATTGAAAAATGTATTGAAGTATGTGGCGGACTCTTTGAGCACCTATTACAGTGAAGAGGACAAATGAATCAGCTTGCTTAGTTAAACCAGATCATAACAACAAATTTAAATGTTTTTAGCCACAATTTTGTTACTATTCAAGATAGACCTATTGTTTAAATATAAAATAGTTTCAGTTTTTTATGCTCTTTTATTTGGTATGCAACAAGCCTGTTTTAAGATTGTTGACTTTTGGTGTTCTAAAAATTGCAAAAAAAAATAAATAAATAAATAAATAAATGGATGGAATATTGTTAAATTGAGCCATATTGGGTATCATTTTAAAGAGAATTTTCTTAGAAATTCAGAACTATTTTTGGATTTTATATTAAGATTAAGCTGTGCATTTAGCAATAAAAACAAAAATTTGCTATTTTTTACATACTTTTGGCCGCCATTTTGAAATAGATAAGTAAAACTCAAATCTGATTACACTAAAATACTCAGGGCGTTAATACCTTTAATATGATATGCCACATGCTATATGTTTGCATTAAAATATTTTAAGATTCGAACCCTTGACAATCAATGCTGAAGTCTAATAATAATGAAAATATTTTTATTTGATTCTACACATATGGTTTTGGGGGGAAAAAACTTAACAGCAATGTTCTTGGCCACATTGTGTTTGAGACACCTTTCGTGAGACATCTTTCGTGAGACACCCTTTATACACACAAGGGACTTACAGGATTTTACTACCACTAACGGATAATACCTACCATCTCCTACTAGGTTTCCTTTTCATTTTTAATAGTAAATATCCTCCAGCATTTTTAATAGTAAATATCCAGCATAGTAAAATGTGTGACATGCACAAAGAGCATAATCGATATCCATGTTGACAATTATTTGTTATTCCCAGAGCAAACATGTGCTCGGCAAAGCTCACATGTGTGTAGACGCCTGATTGTTAATCAGTAAATATCAAAACAAGTAGTTCACCAAAAGACAAATATTTAGTGCATGGCAAATGACACATATCTGGAGCTGCCTTAAGTAATGTAATTGAGTGTTTATACTAATAAATAGGTAGCAACGCAAGGTACTGTAAATAAATGTAATATTGTGATTTTATGTGATACAGTTTATCTACTAAGATTTGTAGTCAAAAGTATCAAGAAAGCGTCAAGCGTGATGGGGATGGCACGCAAAGCATGCTGAGGTGTCTTCTACTTATTGTGATTCCTTGCATTTATTATGTTGTTATGTTTTTGATAGTTTGTTTTTTAAAATATATTAAATATATATTTTATTAATTAGTAACAGTTAATTATTAGTAATGTGTTGATTGCCAATGTTATTATTCATATTTGACCTTTCTTGTGTTAGATACCATTCTACTCAATTCTTTTGAGGGAGACCCAATGAGCACCAGCTCAGTCGTCAAATACTTGTGTAAGCAAGATTCGTTGAAGTGGCTTCTACTTATTCTTTTATATTGCACCTCCTGTCAGTTGCTTGCTAAATGACATGGTAACCTAATAAATGGACAGCTAATAATTGTTTCAGACAGAATATACTAATCTGGTACCACGACCAGGGTTGAGACTACCTAGACACTTCTGTCATTATTTGATCCATAACCTGTTGAGACTTAAATAGCATTTCTAAAATTTTCTAAAAATCAGTAGGCATACTCAAATATTATGTATTTGTATAAGTTTGGTTTCAGGTTTTGAAGCCAAGATGAAAGGGTGGATACTTAAACGTCAGCAAATTTGCGATAGAACAAAAAACCACCGCTCATGTTGTATCAAAATAAATCCGCAACATTTTGTACTTAACTATTGTACTACATTTTATGACATGTTGTAATCTTTCATACTTTTGTAATAAACAACAGTAATAGCAAATAACATTAAAGTTTCTTTTAACACGTTTCTCATACAGTTTACATCGTTAGACTATCTTTTTTAAGGTATACAACATTTATATAGTAGCCTATATATGTGGTATATATTTTTACTATATGTATACATAAATTATATATATTGTGTCATTTTATTTTGTTTTTTTTTTCTTACTTTATGCTCTAATATTACTGTTTTTTTAACTTGGAATAAATAGAAAAGTTATGATTATATTTTTTAATTTGATATTATTTTAAAAACATTATAACCTCATGGCCTTGTGCGGGAGACCTAAACATTTTTTTAATCCAATATTTTTTGTGTTAAGTTGTGGTGACTAGTACCAACTTTTTTGCAACTTGAAATTTGTAAACAATAAAAAGTTAAAAATCGATACACCCTAGTGCGTATCTCTTAAGGGGGCTGTTTAAGCTTGGTCTACTTAAGAGACAGCGCCAAAAACATGGTTTTATGGTTTCAAGGGTTCAATCCTCAATAAAAATCGTATGGAACACTTGAAATGTCATTTAATAAATGAATAAGTGTTCTATTGGGCCATAAGATAAGTAAAAAATGGAATATTTTTATATTTTAGCGTTAAAAATTTGAAACTGTTAATATAACTCTGAACAATTTTAAATTTAAAAACTCATTTCAACTTAAAGTCCACCAGATTTTTCCTTTACTAATCATAACAATAATAAACATGAAACGTACAGTTGTAATAGAAAAGCATGTTTTAACCTGCTGACGGTAAGATTGTATGTCTACTATAGGGCTGTCAACTCTCCAGCATGCGGGAAACAGCCACCTTAGAGTTTATACAAGGTTCAGGTGAAATCAGTATAGGATAATATGAATCAGCATCATTATTTTTGGCATTCTTCAGAGAAAATTATAAACACACACACTGTATGTAATAACTATTTATTATATTAATTTAATAATATTTTCCTCAAGGAACTGTCAAGAGGTTAAAAATTCTTGACAGAGGGAATACGATAGAGTGATTTTGTGTGAAAAGTTTTTTTAGTTTGGTAGAAATTGCTTATTTATATTTCACAGTGCTATAACGGTAGGCACCTAAGTGAGTTATTTCTTAAATTTGGGAAAGACCAGCGAGGGTTGCCAACTGTGTGCGAAAAATTATTGAAGTATCTGGTTATGGGATGGCCAATGTTATATTCTGATGGGCGACTCTAAGAACTTGGAATTCACATCGAAAGTAAAACAACTTGCTGATAAACATAGACGCGTTAGTAGTACAACTTCGCTCCAGGAAGTTTTTTTAAAGAATTGAGTAGACTGATATTCAACACAAAAAAGTCTAAACATGAATAATAACATTGGTATTGGACACATCACTAAGAATTAGTTGTTACTAATTAATAAAACATATATGTGATCTTATATCCTAAAAATGAAACAAAGTAGTGTAGAAACAAACTATAAAAAACGTAACAACATAATAAATGCAAGGAATCATAATAACTTGGAGACACCTCTGCATGCTTTGCGTGCCAACCCCATCACTTGCCGCGCTCTTGATACCTCAGCGCTTGGCCTTGGTCTGTACCCTTTGACTATAAATATTAGTAGATAAACTGTATCACGTAAAATCAGTATATTTATTAACAGTACCTCACTCAGAATACTGTGTTACTACCTATTTATTAGTATAAACACCCAATTATATTACTTAGCCTAGTTACAACATGTTCATTTCATTTTTTTTTTTTTTTTTTTTTCAACAGCCGAATATTAATAAAATAAGTGCATTAGATTAGCAATGAAACCTTCCAAGTCCAGTGGGGCGGAACTCTATAGTTGGATGAGAATAAAATCTTGCTTACAATCTTTAACATTACAATGGTTTAGCATTATAAAAGATCTATCTTCCTCAATATTACAAACATCATTATTCACATTCCAGCAGCTGTTAAAACTGTATAGATATCATTATTAACATTTGAACAAGTGTTACTTTTTGACTAGTTTAAATCTCTCTCAAAGTTATTCTTACCATCGAAAAACATTGTTTTAGGGCTTCCTGGACCCTTCAGGGTAAAAATTTTTAAAATGAAGACCTTATTGCACAACTACGAGCAGAGGCAAATTGTTTGACACCCCAACCGTTTAAATTGAGCAAGAAATAAGGGAGTTTTTGCATTAACAAAATAATCCCTTCACTAATTGTATGTAAGAATTTGGAATCATATTCATAAGAGAAGAACAATAACATTACTGAGAAACATGTTGTAAATGTATGTAATATTATTGCAGCAGGATGTGTACAGTGTGACCAACCCTCCGTATTACGAGGACAAGGAGCGTCAGCGAGGAGACAATGAGGTGTTTGACACCAAGCCAACGTCTGTGGCTGGAGGTTGGAGCAAGGATTGCAGTCCCGCAGCCTTGCAGGCTATGGGCGACCGCCTGCTTGATTGGTTCTCTGTCATCATGGCTGATGCTAAACGTCGCCGCACACACAATAAAGGCAAAGGTTAGTTTTTTTAAATAGAGGCATTTATGCTATCACATTAATAACCCCTCTCTTGTACATTTAGCTTTAGTTAACTTAATTCAATCAACTCTTAAGTGAGGCTATTGTAGAGAGATTTTTGTAAATTGATTAGGAGATCACAAGTTGCCTGCTGGAGTTAGTTTCCCAGCAGAACTGATCACTATTTAACAGGCAAGCTAGGTCATCAGCAAACTCGCCTGAGAAGATAATTCCATGTATACAACACACAAGAAAACATATAAATAAACAACATATCATTGAAATGTTCAAAACCACTGTGAAACCCATTGGCTGATTCATGGAAAAAATGGAGATCGAAAAACAAATATGCAGTAAGTCATGCAAGACCCTTTAAATAGTTGTAATCAAATTAATGCAAATTTAAATAACTTTTTTAATCATTTGAATGTATGAATGATTTACAAAAATCCCTAGCTTTAACCACATATTATGAGTCTCAAACTGTATTGCTGTCTATTTAGTAAATTACTGTCTTATCTCTTTCAGTTCTATGGAACAATATAATGTTGTGCCTGTGGCAGCCTAAAAATATTTTGTAACAATATACCATTGTTGCGTAATTAAATTATTTCAGCCTCAATTTTGGCGATATCCAACACAATTTACAACAAATAACACTATGATAAATTTACTATAACATTGATTGAGATATAATATTCTCATTTATCAATGATTAACTACGAAAGAAAACATGATTAAAAAGCAATAAGTTCATTTTAAGTTTAATAAGTTCAAAAACTAAATTCATTTTACAAACAACTTTTACGAATATTTATTAGTTTTGGAATAGTTTAAACTAGGGGTGTGCGAGTACTCGAAACTTCGAGTATTTGATCGAGTATTTTATTACTCGAACTTGGCTCGAAGCTTCCGAAACTACTCGAAGTTCGATCGAGTAGTTGTATTCACGAAATATCAGATTTATATCTTAATTTAGTTTTTAGAGTAAACAGTTTTATAAGTTATGAATAAAAAATGTGCGCTTCCTTGTGTTTTATTTTACCCTTAATCATACGTTAACAGTTTGGTACGCGTAATTATGAACTAAACAATACGCCTAAGAATAGGTAGTACACGGCTACAGTCAAATGAACTAGTCGACGTAGTGCACGAGTTCGTTCGTTATGATTTGAACTAGTTCAATTCAAAGTGAACAACAGAGCTGGGAAGGTAGCGATCACACACGTTGGTTGTCCGAGTCTACTAGTCACTTGTAACCTAACCTAAAATAGCGTGAATAAAACAGGGTTAGTGTCTTTATGACCCAAGAAAGTGGACGAGAGATCCAGTTCAAGATGCTCAAAAAGACCTGTTACTGATACAAAACTGATACAAACTCGTCTCTAATTTCTGGATACTTTCCTGATGACCTAAAGGTAGCTAAGGTCATACCCATATTTAAAAAGGGGGAGGTAAATGATCCTTCATGTTACCGTCCCGTTTCATTACTCCCATTTTTTTCAAAAATATATGAAAGGAGTGTGTATATCCAATTGGTAAGTTACTTACACAAAAACAAATTATTTGACAGAGAACAACATGGGTTTCAATCAGGCAAATCTACAATTACAGCTGGAATTGACTTTATCAATTCCATTATTGACTCAATTGATAAAAGAGAGAAAGTTATGGGTATTTTTTTAGATCTAAGTAGAGCCTTTGATACTGTTTCTCATAGGGAGTTGTTAAAAGCTTTGTTGTCCTTAGGTATTACTGGTAAAGAACTAAATTGGTTTGAATCCTACTTAGAAAATCGCCAGCAATATGTTGAAATCGAATATACTGAGTCACATCCTAATGATAAATACATATATATACATAAGACTAACTCTCAAAAATTGACAATACCATATGGAGTACCACAGGGCTCTATTTTGGGTCCACTATTATTTCTTTGCTACCTTAAGGGTCTTCCAAGATTGATCCCCAGGGACACTAATATTTGCCTGTATGCCGATGACTCAAACGTCACAGTTTCTGGGAAATCAAAGGAGAGTGTTGAAGTATCATCTTTTATTTGCCTCTCTAAAATTAAAGAATTTTTTGATAGTAAAAATCTTAGGATAATTTCAAATAAAACTAATTTTATTTCATTTTCTACTAAACAAAACAAAGAAAATATACAACCGATTATTCTTTTAGACAATTCAATATTAGAACAAGTAGAGCATACAAAATTTTTAGGTCTCAACATTGATAAAAACCTTAGCTGGGACAAACACATCAACCACATAATTAAATAAATAAATAAATACGTTTATTTGTCATTCAAAACATATTACAATGCATAATAGACATCGTTAATTCTATACTATATGTCTTTACAGTGTAAATGAATCAAGAGACATATTCCTGTAAAATGCAACATGATAATTCTACTACATTACTATATCTAAATAAATTTAAATTAAAAAAATTCATCCAATGAATAAAAAGCATTGTCAACCAAAATACTATTTAGTTGTCGTTTAAAAATATTAATATCTAAATTACGAAAATGCTCAGGCAATTTGTTAAACATTTTGATCTGCAGGTATTTATGACTGTTAGCAAACTTTTGTAATCTAGGTCTAGTAATGACAAGGTCTTGCGACTGTCTGGTTGCATAATCATTAATGGCGCCTCTGGAAGAGAATTCATTTAGATTTTCTTTAACATATAAAATATTTTGAAAGATAAAAATGCTTTTAACTGTCAAAATAGAAAAATGTCTGAATAAGGGCTTACAGCTCTCTCTTTTTGAAACACCTGCCATAATACGCAATGCTTTTTTTTGCCATAGAAGAACCTGGGTCGCACCAGTACTATTTCCCCAAAACATATTTCCATACAGCAGGTGACAATGGAAGAAGCTGAAGTAGGCCATAACTAACATTTTTTGAGAAACAGATCCCTTCAATTTTCTAAGCAAATAGCAAGTACGGGATAATTTAGAGACTACGGATCCAGTATGGAATTCCCATGATAATGTCGATTCTAGGTAAATACCTAATAGTCGAATTGGATTCTGATGATCTCGTGAGGTCCTACTTAAGGTGAAATTTATGATTTCAGGTTTATCTTCATTAACTTCCAAACAATTGGCCTCAAACCATAATGCAGAATCCCTAATTGCTCTCTCAATACCTACTGCAACTGTTTCAAAATGTTTACCTGAAATTATAAAAGAGGTGTCATCTGCATACAGAATAGTTTTACAGATCATATTTTTGGGCAGATCATTTATGAATATGACGAAAAGAAAGGGTCCCAAAACTGACCCTTGAGGGATTCCAGTGTATACTTCCCTGGCATTTGACGTTTGATTATCTAATACTACGATTTGCTGCCTTCCACAAATGTAAGTTTCAAAAAATTTAAGAGCTTTATTTTGAACTCCATAGTAGCTCAGTTTTTCCAAGAGAATCTTATGAGGAACACTGTCAAAGGCCTTCTTCAAATCAACCATGGCCAATCCTAGATGCTCACCGGCCTCAAAAGATGTCAAAATCTCTGTTACAATACACTCAAGAGCTTTGATCGTAGAGGATTGAGGAATAAAGCCAAACTGATTTTTAGTTAAAATACCATACTTGTCAAAATGCTGAAAAAGCTGAGATCTTGCACATAATTCCAATACCTTCGAAAACACTGGAACCATAGAAATGGGTCGGTCGGTAATTGGAAATGCCATTTCTATCTCCTTTTTTATGCAACGGAATCATTTTAGAAACCTTAAGGCAATCTGGAAAATAACCTTGACTCAGTGAGAGATTTACCAAATAAGACAAGGGTTCTAGGACTGCAGTAGCTATACACTTCAAAACATGATTTGATACACCGTAAATATCCTCACTTTTTTAGGAGGACAATGCCTTTATGATCTTATACAAACTTGGAACTGAAAAGGGCTCAAAATCCAGAACATTGGGAAAACAAGATGTCATCAGGTTTGTACGCTGTAAGACAAATGTCTAAAATTTGTAATTTAGAAACTTTAAAAAATATATATTATGCCATGGTTCACTCTCACATGGCTTATGGTATAAGTGTTTACGGTTCTACAACTAAAAAAAACTTGGATAGGGTATTACTTCAACAAAAAAGAGCACTTAAAGTTATGTATAATTTAAAAAGATACCAATCAGTAAAACACATATTTGTAGAATTAGCCATACCAACTGTTTTTTGTTATACATTTTAGAAACGGTGACCTATACAAAAACATTTGCAAATCCCTCTCAAGTACCTAGAAGACACAATTATAATATTCGTGCAAACAGGCAGGTAGAACAACATAAATTAGAATTCTTTACTAAGAAAACTACATTTATAGGAAGTAAACTGATTCATCACCTTCCAAGAGAACTTTTGCAAGAAGAAAATCCGATTAAATTAAAAAAAAAAACTTAAAGAATTTATAGTTAAATTGGCCCCTTACTCTATGGAAGAATTCTGGGAAAGTTCTTACTGTTAATAATTCATTATATTCATTCATTATATGTCCATAACATTTCATTTTAATTTTATTTTCAGACTTGAATTATATTTTTGATTTATTTTGTTAAATATACCATTGAAGTGTATTCCATAGTGTAGGGATTACTTTAATTTTAAGACTCTATTCATTGTATGTAATGTGCATGTATTGAATAAAGGATGTTTTGAATTTGAATTTGAATGGTCTGTACGCTGTGGAAATTATGCATATTTTCGTTCATATCAATAATACCGCCCAATGAAAAGGTCCCGAGGACGGGTCACTTGAGATCCCAAAAATCAAACTTCCCATATTTTCTATGTGAAAGTTCATCTCGGTTGAAGTATATGTACGTGTAAAGAACCAATCAGCTCCTTTTCAGTACTGAAATTATCGTATATTTCTTGCGAGTCAATTGAGGTCTGCTTTGTTTTTTAATCTAAGCAGGGAATCGTCCAATGATTTGACGTAAGAAAATGCCATATCGTATCATATAAAATATGGTAATGGCGTTCTAGCAGCGTATGACACAACATTATTGATTTATTTTCCGGCAAATAAAAATATATATCTATATATATAACCAATGAACGAGAAACACTTCAATGAAGAAAAAATATAATAAAATATTTGGCAATATAAAACGGATACAAACCAAACATGATTGACAAACTAATAAGAAACAAAAAGAAGAAAAGAAATAACAGCTCAACAAATCAATACCCAAAGAAGATCAAATCTATAAATGTACCATATAACACAAGCCTAAACAAAGCTATTCGAAAAACCTTTCAAAATACAAATTACAAACTAAGTTTCTCAACACGCAACAACACATTCAACATTTTAGATAAAAAATCTCAAAAAGAACATAATAATGACAACATTTAAAACAAATCAGGTATTTACAAAATTAATTGTACAGACTGTGATAAATTCTACATTGGACAAACTGGAAGACCATTCAAAACACGCTTTCAAGAACACATACAAGTTCTCAGAAGCTATTACACAACTACAATGAAATCCACATTCGCAGAACACTTGCTCTCTACAGACCACACGTACACAAAAATGGAAGAAAACATGAAAATATTAAATTTTATGAAAAAGGTCAAGAAAATGAATGCAACAGAAGAATTACATACATATTTAGCACAACAAGAAAATCCAGTGAACATATTAAACAGACAAATCAATTATACAAACCCAATTTTTGATAAGATTCGAAACATTAAAAATTATAATTAAAAAATATCACCAACTTATCCATCCATATTCATCAATATTTATAAAAATCATGTTTTACAATTTTATTTCAAGAATTATTATACGGTATACTTAATTATTTTATTTACACTTTAAAATTACCATAAAGTTGAAACATGTTGTGTTTAATCAATTTCAATAAAAAATGTTAAAGGGTACTCAGTTTTTAATTTTATTACATCCTAAAAATATATATATATATATATATATATATATATATATACATACTTGGGATTAACGATTAAAAATAATTAACAATTAAATTTAATCGTTACTTTTTCTATTAACCCGGGAGAACACGCGCAGTAGAAACTCCGGCCATAGAACGCACCTGAGCGCTGCGCTCAGTTCTTCTGAAAACCATTTATTTTAGCATAAAAGCCTAAAACACTTGAGTTTTTATTCTAAAATTGATTAATAACAAGCAGGAAAAAATAAGTTTAGACAAAATTGTAACAACATGTTTTTAATTGTGTCCAACAATAAACGAAATAAATTGGGCCACATTAAAATGTATGATAAAAATTTGATTCATTAGTGATTGTAAAATTTAAAATGTAATATTTGAAATACATATGAACCTAATGAATGTATAGTTCTTACTTGTTACCCTTCAACCCTCTCGCCTCAGTCACTACGTTATGTTGTCTGGTTCTAATTCTGTTTTGTTGGAAGCTATGAAGACGCCACTTTGTTATTGCGTCTTTACCTAGCATGTATGGAACTCTCGCATCTGACACAAAAACACTGTTTCCGGCCTCACCCGCTTCATTTTCGGAGTCAGTTTGATGGTCACTAAACTGCTGTTCATCTTGCTCCTCTATACCTTCATCTAGACCGGCTTCTTCACCCAACGGCCTTTCGTCTTCCCCCAATTCATCGTCACTGTCACTTAGCCATATTCGAATATTACGTTTAACTCGCTCAATATCCATGGCTTATAGTAAAATCACAACACACAACAAATAATATAAATTAGAGATATATATACACCTTACAATAACTAATAACAAATAAAACAAATATATTGGGACACAAAAGTAACTGTACTGTCACGACACGCACCTGAGCGCTCCGCTCATTTGACATAACTGAAGTGGTTTTTACTGACTAGAAGGAGGGGTAGGGGGATAAAAGGTTCACTAGACTGACGCCAGATTGTTTCTTGGAAGGTACACTCAGTGCTAAAAGTTTCGGACTAAAAATGTTGAAGTACAGTAAAAAAAACACTCATTACTGAGCGCGCCGCTCAGGTGCGTGTTCTCACGGGTTAACTTTTTAACTTATTCGTTAGTTTTGGTAATGTTTAACTTCTAACTTTAACTAGTTGAAAATTTGGCTAACGGTTAAAGTAACTCGGTTAGTTTTTCAAATGTGATAAAAGGTGCTATTTGGTCCGAGGAATGGGACTGGGGAGAAAGTATCTAAAACTCAGGTCAAAGACCAATTGTTTTCCCCCAATTGTCACCGACAAGCAAGGTCACTGTTTTGAAGACCCTCCCATTTACCCTCCCATTTACTCACATTTTACTGTTTTACTGCCTTATAAATAAAAAAAGGTGGACCAAATGGGTATACAATTGTTGTGGGATCGACTTGTGTCCCTGGGTTGATTATTTCATTTGACTAGTTTATGTTTAGGGATAAAGTTGAGATAGTCATTTAGTTATCTTGTTTTAAATCAACGTGTTGGGCCTAAGCTTGTTTATCTTTCATAAACTCTAATACTGTAATTTTACCTGTTTACCCATTTATCTGTATAATTATCTATGTAAATTAATTAGGGAAATCAGTTGCATATTGACGTTAATGCTGTCAATACTTGATTAATTGATCATTACATATCTAAATTAACCTGTTCAAAAGTAGTCAGGAAAAACCATTTAAATGGTTAATCAAACCAACATTTCCTCAAACGTTTACTTTTTTATTTATTTATTACATCGCATACATATCTTATAGGGAATTTCCCTTAGACAGGCGAATTGTCACATTATTCTTATGTTAATCACATTACATCCTAAATCCATATTATAGTCAAAGTTTAAAAATAAATATGACAACATGAAAAATTAAAAAAAAAATTAAGAAGGCTACCGGTTAAAGCAAAGTTATGTCTCCAAAATCATGTTAAGTATTCATTGGTGCTATAAAATAACTTTGTTTTCAAATATTTAGTTACTTCAGCTTTGAACTTTGTGTCTGAAGTAATGGCTTTAATGTTCTGGGGGAGTTTATTGTAAAATTTACTTCCTGTGTATAACACGGATTTTTCGAAAGATGATGTCTTGTGTGCTGGTATTTGTAGTAAATGTTTGTGTCTCGTATTGTAACTGTGGCCGTCTAATTTGGAACTAAAGTGTGAAGCATTCAATCTCACAAAAATCACAATATTTAGGATGAAGATACAAGGTAAAGGTAGTATTTCAAATCTACTGAATATGTTACGACATGAACATGTGGTCGGAGCACCAGCCATTGCTCTTAGAATTCTTTTCTGAACGCGGAATATTTTTTAACTTTCAGAGGAACAACCCCAGAAAACAATTCCATATGACAAATGGGAATATACATAAGCGTAATATACAGCTTTAAGAGAAGATAAATCAATTGAACTTGAAAGTGTTAGTAAAACATAAAAAGCTTTGTTGAATTTAGAATGAAGCTTGGTTATGTGTTCGGACCAGGTAAGTAATTTGTCAACTGTGATACCAAGAAAATTTACGGATGTGGATAGATTCATTGAAGAATTAATATATTTAGCCTGAGCCCTGATACTGTTGCTATAATTTGGATGAAAATTTATAATAAAAGTTTTCCCCCTATTCAGCACCAAACCATTCGAACCAAACCATGTGTCCATGTCCTCCAGGGCGTCATCCAGCATATGTCCAAGATTGATTCCATCGCTACTTCTCAAAAATGCTGTGGTGTCATCAGCAAATAGAATTATACTAGAATTCCTTACATTGACAGTCAGATCATTAATATACAAGGAACAACAATGGCCCAAAAATGGAACCCTGAGGAACTCCGGCCACAACTTGCTGATAAGACGATTGATGATTAGAAATATATGTGCAGTGAAATCTATTGACAATATAAGAATGAAGTAACTGGTGGGTCTTTTCCTGTAATCCATAATACTCTAATTTTTTTAGTAACAGATTGTGATTAACAGAATCAAATGCTTTTGTGAGATCGCAGAATACTTCAGCTGAAAATAATTTCTCATCGAAAGCTTCAAAAATTTGCTTAGTTAACTGAAAAATAGCATCTGTCGTAGATTTATTTTTTTGAAAGCCAAACTGATTGCAGTGTATTATATTGGAGTTTAATAGATAATACTGAAATCTATTGTATATAGCTCGCTCAAAAAGCTTGGAAAAGGCAGGAAGAATTGCAATAGGTCTGTAATTGTCGGCAGACGATGAATCACCATTCTTTTTATACAGAGGCGTTATACGAGAAAATTTTAAAAGATGAGGGAAAACACCCGATTTAAATGAAGTATCGATAATATGTGTCAGGGGCAAGCTTAGGTGTTTGATGCAGATCTTAACTATATAGGGAGGGATGTCATCCCAACCGGAAGAACTTGTTGACTTAAGCTCCTTTGTCAGGGTTTCAATTTCATCAACTGTTACTGGGGAAAATATTGGAAGTGTTGTGGCAGGCTTACCAATTTTCTCAAGAAACGACTGTGAATGTCGTTTAACGATTTTAAAAATCGTTAAAATGTTGAAAAAGAAAAATATCTCTATGTAAAGGTTTTGAAATAGAACCCTATGCCATGTAGCATATCAAATTAAAGGTCTTTTTAAATCAAACATTTGTTTAAAGTTTATATCACATATTTGGTGGTTTTTAATTTGCAGACAAAAACCTACTTTTATTATGAAAGTGGGCTTTTTATTAAAAGTTTGGTTATTATAGTAAACTATGTCATGCTACATATTAAATTAAATGTCTCTCTAAAATAAAACATTATTTTGTTTAAAGTTTTGAAATTAACTATTTACTACGTTTTTCAAACGGCTAATGGAAAATATTTTTTATTTTTACTTTACCTTAGTTTTATCTTCACTTTAGTTGTTCCTTGTTTTCAGTTATTCCTAATTTACGAGTATTCAGTTATTCCAGCTGATTTGTGATGTATTTATTGATTGTTTACACTTCCTCAGCTTTGATTTTTTATATACATAATTGGACTTTTAAGGTGTACAAAAATTAAATACAATATGTAAGTTAATTTAACCCTGATATTTGAGTCTCAATCTTTATTCCTTAATCCATAACTATTGGTATTTATTTTACTTGTATTTACAAGTGTTTATATCCAGAAAGAATGCCTTCTACCTCTCAGGGGATTTTGGGGGGGGGAGGGCGCCAAAATGTTGTTTGCTTACACTAAAAACAGTCTACAACCGGCCCTGCTTATGTTTTAATGATTATATTGAAGTTGGACGTTATTCTACTTCTTTTGTTGACATTTTAATGTTTATGCATTGTGTGGCAAGCAAATCAAAAATGACAAATTAAACTTAATTCCAGAATGTAAACTTTGAGAAAAGTAATACATTTTACTTTCTGCAGGTCGTTTCCCTGTAAGCTGCAAGGGAGAAGTGCGTTGGATGTTCCAGCACCTGGACATTGACTCAGACTCACAGCTATCACTTCAAGAGTTGTATGACCTTGAGCATGACCAAAATGAACACTGCATTAAGCCTTTCCTGGATGCTTGTGATACAGACAGGTGAGGAGCAAACTATTTTGAGCTGCCTATTTATTAAAATTAAACAGGATGGTTTAAACAGTAAATCTAGACTCAATCAAAAATTAAACATAGAGTAAGTGAATCGAAAATAAATTTTAAAATCTATCTTTAGCATTGACAGTTGTTTGGGACTCACCTCAGTGTCATTTGGGACTCCTTCCAGCTTCATTTGGGACTCTTTTCAGCTTCATTTGGGACTCTCCAGCCTCTTCTTGTTGGCGGGGTGGATCTGAGAGTACCATGCAGGGACTCCATAAAGAAGCCAGGCATTCCTAATAGAAATCTAGACCAGTAGTCTTGTGGAGATAGAATAAAAGTACTCTGCAGCAACTAACCAAGCTTCCAAGTTGTAGCTCTGACTTCTTGCAGCATCTTAATGAAGTGTCCATTGAAGGATAGCATTCTGTCCAGCATGATTCCAAGGTGCAATTAATCATTTTGTGCCACACATTTGCTTTTTCTTAAAGCAGATGCCCTTACACTTTGTGGAATTAACCTTAGTACTCCCATTTCATCAGCCATGGAGCCAGGAGGTCTAGCTATTGCTGAATGGATAGCCTTTTCTCTGCAGCTGTCATTAAAGTATAGTTAAATTTTTAAGAAATGTGCTCTGGGAGTCTGCTCTGAATTATTAAGCATAATTCAGAGCCGTAAGATGAAAAACGGCATTTTTGGTACTCCAGTGCTATTCGAAATGCTTACTGGAAGCCTTTTGATTTTGTGAGAATTTTTTATTATAATAGTAGAAGAAAATGATTACAGTAGCCACAGAATATCTAGAGCTCTCGAAACCGTTACTTTTCAAATGCTTGGTGGTTAGCGGATGGGAGGGGTACGGCATACGCATGCGTGGCTTTGTGCTAGCCTGTCATGCAGACGTTGGCTACCGCTGCTGATCAGCTGATTGGAGAGCGGAGTATCGCTGCCTTCTTTTCGTATCAAAAGCGTTTGTTATTGAAAATACAGTAGAACTTGGATAATTCGAACCTGAAGGGACCAATGCGAAAATTCGAATTATCCAATACTTCAAATTAACCAAGTTGTATTTTTTAAGTGACTTTCATGATCCTAAAAGGCTTAAAATAATACCCACAAATTACTTGTTTAATATAAAATTTAATGTATTCATTTAAAGTTCACTACAGTACATTAAACATAACTATAGAGGCATACAGTATGTAAAAATTACAATAATGAAGGTTTAACGATCGCAACATAATGACGGGGCGCGCCGAGGGGAGGGGAAGAGACGGATTAGGAATTCTCAGAAGGTGATTGCCTGCCGACACACTGACCAAACAATGCAAACCTGAAACGGAACCTTGTTTACAGCACATTAGTCAATGTTTAACTTTTACCGTTGATGTAAAAACTTCGAATTAAAGAGATTTAACTTCGAATTATCCATGATTATTTTACATTGGTAATATTACAATGTTCAAGGGACCAACCCAAAACTTCGAATTAAAGGAAATTTCGAATTAAAGAAGTTCTAACTATCCAAGTTCTACTGTATTAAGAGCAATAATTTTTTTTATATTACTGTATTAGTTGTTATGTAATAATAACTTAGCAGTAATTAATAACATAACTAATTACTGTAAGTTATGTATTGTACCAAGCTATATTAATAAACGGTATACTTCATTAATATCGCTTCATAACAAGCTATATTAATGAAGTATCAACAAACATTTCATGCTAATTAATACTACATTAATAAGCATGAACATTAACATATTAATGTGGTATATTTTCATTGTTACATCAAACATAATGAGCTACATTAAATACATATTTAATCAAATTTTTTAAATAAAAACTGTAACATAAAAAAAAATATAACATAATAAACAAGATATTTTCTTTAACATTTTAAACATCGTTGACTGCCAAGATTTGTCAACTTGTTACATCATCACTAGCCTCAGGCTCTCGACTGCAAGCAGCTGTGCACAATTGCATTTTGGTTGCCGTTCCATTCATTTTAAGCCTCTGACAAAGCATGTGGAAGGTCCTTTGATATTGCACGAATTCTTTTATTTGTGCAATATCAACCAAAAGACACTGCAATAATAAATCTAACACAACAACAAACAATGAGCTAGTGAGCAACAAATGTTGCAACAAATGCAACATTGTGTGATTTAGACGTAAGGATGGGGATGTATGAAAGTTGATGGACTGGTAGTTTATGACTACTTTAGTTCCTATTTAGTTTGGTAGCATGAAAATGTGTTTCATAAATAATATATTAAAGTTTCAAACAAATTGATTTGAATGTTTGAAGTTGTGATAAACGGAGTTCTACTGTACAATCTTCCAGACTAACTAATGGCTAGAGACTTTACATAACTATTGAACATGCACCATGAGAAACCATTCATGGACTAGTGGCTTCTGTAACTGAACTGAAAATTTGACAACAATGGAGCTAAAATATATTTGAAACAACAGAAATATTAGATATTCTCCTACAAGCAAAGAAGACACAGGGTCTGTAAGCAAAATAGTATGGGCTGTAAGCAAAGAAGCATCAACAAGCTGGTTTATGTTTCTTCTCTCAATGTTAAGAAGATTAAATTGAGAGATTTATATTTTCATTCAATGAAGAACTGTTATAACATTATATTTTAATTACTTTTAAAATAATTCATACTTTTGTAACCTATTTTTAAATTTATTTTGAAAAATGTTATTTTGATTTTATAAAGCTCATTTGTTTGTAATGTGATATTGAAATAATAGTAAAAGTAATTAAATAAAGATTTGATTCAATTTCAGGGACATCTTTGTGAGTCCACACGAATGGTGCAAGTGTTTTGATAAGACAGACAGACCCTGTGCTGCAGTCAAGAGGAGAATCACCTCCAATCTTGGTAAGTGCTAATACTATTTGAAGTACAAGAATCATACGACTTAGCAAATCGGTTAAAGAATGGTTTTTTTTTACTATTCTTCATGTCTTTTTATTAGTTTAATTTCTATTTGCATGACTTAGCAAATCATTATTGCCCATTAAACTACTACATTTCTACTTAGCCTATTAAATCCAAACTTAACAGGCAGTTAGAAAATGAAAATTAGCATGTCCTCCTCCACTGCAAGACAGGCGTTGTTTCATGCAAGCCTAATGTAAACACATTCTGTCAACTCCCCCCTCCTCCAAGCTGGATATATTTAAGATTGGTCCTACTCCACTATGCCACAACCCAGTGCCTCTATAAAGTTGCACGGAAAAAGTACCAGCCAAACTGAATTCAAACTCACGATAATTGACATTTCACCTGGACACAATACAGTGCCTTGTCCGTTTGAACCACGATGGTATGGTGTTGTTCGCTACTAATCCAGAACATGTCCTCCTTGAGTTCTAATCGAGCTTAGACTGAAGTGCTGTTACTGATTTGTACCATTACCTAATCCCTCGGTTTTCAGTTATCCCAGTAGTAGTTTGTTTATTCATAGCATCGGACAATCCATCTGTGACATTAGGAGAGACTGTGGTACCTTTAAACTGCATAAAATCAAAGATCTTCAATCTCCCTTCCAAAGAATTATAAAAACAGATCAACGAAAAACTTGAGTAAAGGCTTCTGCAGGTCCTTCTCTTTAAGAATTCATCAATTGGAATAGCTAATTTCTGATTTTTATAATTTCTGTATTTTATTCGCTTTTTTATAATAAAAATTAGCACAATAGATTAATGTCAAAGTTAAGACAGCTCAAATCCAAATAGTTAGTTTTCTACAATCTTGTGCCTATGAAAACTCAACGTCTAGTAATAATGTGGTCAGTATTCTCTTCAACTTAAAAATATATTACCTACTTAGCCATATAGTACGGATCTCTGAAAATATTGTTCAACATGTCATAAGCATTATAAGGTAAAAAAATTAACAACTTCCATCTCGAGTTGAATGTAGTAAGGCAGATTTTTACTTAAACACCTTCTTAAAGGTCTTTGAAAATTAAGCTTAAATAAAATTAGATCTGGTGTTATAGCAATGCACTTTATTTCTTAACACATCCATTGCGGGCTTGCGGTTCCGCGGGGTACGGTCCGTAACGCAAGTGCGTACCGCGGGGTGTTGCCACGGACTGATGTATTGCTCACTGTGAGCTCAGCATTGGGCCGGGAAACTTTGTACTCGGTGAGCATCTTGTGTTGTTCCAACTCAACCTTGACATGCAGTTCGTTTCTGATTCCCGCGTTTTTGGCCTGTACTAACTGTGTTCATCAACTTTCAAGTTTGTTAACACATTCAAGTTGTATTATTGTGTTGTATATATTATTTTGTTCTTGTACATTCATATTATTGTTTTTAACTATTTTTTTATATTTTATATTATATTTCACAAGTTCCACAAAGACCAGCAGTAAAGCCTCAGCCATCAGAAAGGATGTAAATGTGTAAATAAATATTTTATGTACCATAACAACTAACAATAAACAGTGTTTTTACGTATATTTGGTGCAATTTTGGATATTATAGACACAGAGTGCGTGACAAAACCGGCGTAACATGCTGACAACGTGGATCCGCGGACTGAACTGTGACGTCACCTATGTAGCCATTTTGCATGACAGACATTTTTTTTTGGCCATAAACAATTTTTTAATGTCATAGAATTGTTTATGACCAAAAATTACTTTACATGTTAGCTTCTGGGGTGATATATATATATATATATATATATATATATATATATATATATATGTGTTTTAAG